>VKOC01020631.1:0-60011 GCA_009364415.1 Spea multiplicata
GAGAAAGGGATAGATAGATGGGTTGGGGGTGGGGGGGCCCTTAACAGATTCTCCCCCCGGGGCCCTGAAGTTTCTAGTTACGCCCCTGTAGGGAAGGTTCAAGAGATTTATAGTCTGGGTTTTTCCTGCCCTACTTCGTTAGGAGAAATATATCTCATTTTTGTGCTACCCAGAATCGCAAGGGAAACGTAATCTTAGTCATATTGTAATGATATAAATATTTCCACAATGCTTGTGGTTTTACGCATTTTAGTAGTATCGTAGATATAAAATGCACACCAATTTTAAAAATGAAAGCACTATGTATTTATGAAAGTACTATTTATATTTTGGGTTTCTTGTTTGTTTGCAGTTTGCAAAGCAGACATGAGTAAATGTGAAGTCTGCACATTTCTTAGGTGCCAGACATGAAATTTCTATGGAGAATAGCTGTTTTCAGACAAATGTTATCAACTCAGGAGCATGATGTTGCAAACAAATGCTGACAATGTCGCGGAGATTATTGGAATAGCTGGAAAAAGAAAATGACACACAGGGAAAGGTGTGACAGGAGCAAACCATAGTCTTTAAGAGAAATCGCAAATAACAATGTAGAATAGTGGCACTGAGGGGGTTAAGAAACACTGAGCACATGATATACAATGCGAATGTTCAGCTTTATTGAAAGCCTGGTAGGGGAAACCATATCATTTACCCAGAGCCCTCTGAACTCCCACAAGTACAATTTGCATCAAATAAGCACATTTCCTCGCATCTCCTCGCATCTCATGTCTAAAATGTTGATTTCCTCTTTCTTTAGTCCTACTTACAGCCTGAGGGAGCCAATATCATCAGCAAAATGATCTGCTTGGCCTGTCTCGGACAGATTTGATTATTTAACTCTATATATGTAAGAAGGAGGAGGCACATTAAGTAAATCTGAACATGTGGCTTATAAACATCATTGCTTCTGGCAACCTCATAAGAAGAAAGAAATGCCTTCTCGGCTGCAAAGAATATTAACAAGAACAAGATATGCAATAGTTATTTGATTTGAGCCTACAGCCAAGAATTATGGTCTCAAGTATTATATATTTACACAAATTTGCATACAAAATCATATGAGAATACTAAATGTACCATTTTAAAATGAAAACATAACCAAAAAAAAAAATTAAACTATAAATACCTAATTTATTTCCAAAATGTTTTAAATGTGAATCTTACTCCACTAGCTGCTTGCAAGACCATTTAGTGAAGGACAACCTCCAAAATGTAAAAGTGAAAATGTATCCAAAAAATACCTGGTTCTCAGAGGGACAGCATCCAATCAGCCTAAATAAGATGGCTTTGGTCAAATTGGTGGTTCTATGGTCTTACAGGATGATGAATTAGCGAAATGATAACAGGATGATGAATTAGCGAAATTATTACAGGATGATGAATTAGCTAAATGAATAGCATCATTGTAATGGAGGCTAAAACATGTAGAATATGCTCACTACAAATCTTGATGAGCTTGCAATGTTATCTGCCATCCAGTACAATATCTACTGATAGACATTTATATAATTGAACATCAGCCTCAAATGTGTTGGTTATTTGTAATTTACCAATTTGTACCTTTTTCTTTATACATACCATTATTTGACTAATGGCCAGACTAGATGGGAACAGAATCTGATGACAGATAAGAACCTACCGGTAATTCTATTATGCAGATAGAGGATTTTAAGGGACACATGAGTAAATGGCTGGGTCCATTACATTTTTTCTTATCTGTAGTGGGCTCCTATACATATAACATGGGCCCATTCCTTTACCACAACAGGTAAACTGTTTTTTTTCTATGGCTTCTAAGTTCCTTTTAAAGTACAGATATTTT
Organism: Spea multiplicata; assembly: GCA_009364415.1. Lineage (NCBI taxonomy): Eukaryota > Metazoa > Chordata > Amphibia > Anura > Pelobatidae > Spea > Spea multiplicata. The sequence continues at coordinate 1,865 of VKOC01020631.1, forward strand.
GAGAAAATAACTAGAGGGTCTGAGGCTTACAGGTAATGTAAGGAAGCTTTATTTTACCAAAAAGGTGGTAGATAAGTGAAATAGCCTCCCAGCAGAAGTGGTGATGGGCACTACATCTAAGACAAGAACAAGGATTTATTAAGGTCTTTACATCAGACATCAGGCTATGTGGGCCTGAATGGTTCTTGTCTGCTGTCAAATTCTATGTTAAGTACAATTCATTCATATTTTTAACCAGTCATCATTGACATGTTCCACGTAAATTAAAAACTTTTATAAGAATGTTCAATGACAATATTACTTATAGTTACAAGTCTAATGGGTCTGACACACAATTTCAGAATTAACAGGAGAAAATAGCTGAGGAGTGACATAAGAATCTATAGCAGCTATTCAGGGATTCTAGGTTCTATTGGCCCTTCTATGAGGAGGGATTCTCATGGGCCCGGGGCCCATAATGTTTATATTATGTGTGGGGTGGGACTGGGTGCGCAGACGCGCGCCTTAAACCCCTGGCTTGAGGCATTCAGGGTCTTCGTGGAGTGGGAGGTTTCATCCAAAGTTATCTGGGTTTGATACTGCTAACTTTACCTCTCGCATGGTCTGCCTCCCTCTTGCCAATACAATGTATCTTATCAGATGCCCTAATACTTGACTCTTAGTTGTTGACCATCTTATTGAATTGAGACATTGTTGTTGTTCCTATGTGTGCTCCGTAACCTGCATATACTACTTGGCCATATGATGTGTCTTATCTGTTATCCTAGGGGTCGAAAATATAACACTGATTGAAAGGGTGAGTGTTAAGGGGCATCAGAGGAGTGTGACAAATGCAAAGGGGCAAGAAGGGTAACTGGAGTATGAGAGAGAGCCATGGCAAAAGATAAAAGCATAATGGGTAGAGCATTAACTGGGGAGAGAGTAGGATTAAACGAAATATATATAGCAGATGCCATTACATGTTAATATAATTCACAAATAATTTTCCATCAAGGATTCACTTATCATTAGCCTATTCAGACTAGACATTTCAGTTATCCAAAGCCATAATTATGTATGTGTCCCTATTTCCTGTCTAATGTGTATATTTGCCTATATAGTCCTCATTTCACACTTCAGTGTCTGTCCTCAAGTAGTACAATTTTCCAGTAAGAACCCCTCCACTGTATCACATCTCTGCCTTGTGGCTCCAAACCAAATCATCAGGCTGAAAGCAGAAGGAATCAGAGAAATATATACTAGATAGCATTGTGCTGCTGCTTTAATATTGTTGATGCTTTATATGCAAAGCGGTAGAATGCATGTATATTAGAAAAGCTTTCTAATATAAGCTATGATGCATCATGTTTGCATACAGAAGCAATTTCTATTCCGCCATCAATACCATAATCCTTTATCAGAGCAATAAAATCATTCCAAGTTTAATCAAAACCATCACTCATGTTGGCTTTCTAGAAGGATTTTTGGCTCTTTGCTCTTTCATAGATGGTTACGGTTGCTTTCATCAGTATGAACAATACAGATGTGTCTGCAATGCAATGTGGCAAGCCATCCTTATAGACATTGACAACGTTATTAGTTAAATGCTCTGTGAAGTCCAATATGACACTGTTAAGAATGTTTTTTTATTGTGGCTTAGAGGGAAAATAATCCAACAAATGTTAGGTTCTTTATTGGCGGAAATTGGTTCTTATTATTTGCTTGTCCGTGCAGAATATTCAGTTCTTTAAAAACAAACAAACAAAAAAACAAGGTGAGATAATGCACTGAGGCTTACATCAATAAAAGAATTAAAATCAGAAACAAAGAATACAAACACCAAAAAAGTAAAGCTGTGTCTTTTGCCTGTTTGTTTACTTTAGTTGTAAATGAAGAGTTTCTGTGGTCTCATTATCTGACCCTTTAGTTAAGGTGACCCAGTCTCGTCTTTAAGCAAGAGACAAAAAATAGCTAGGAAGGTAGCTTTGCATTTAGTTAATCTCTCTTAAATAAGCTTCTCACAATGTCCATTAGGTGGAAGTCTGGTCATTCTGCCCTTTAGTGCTCAAGCAGCTAATTCACATTGTAATGTATTTATTTGTGGTTGCAGGTTCCTAGACATTGCTGTTCTAAGCGTATCTGATATCTGAATCTAAAGCAAGTCCATCAAAGTGCATATTAAAGTCGCACAGCAGGTTATCTGTTAAACATCTGCTCCCAACCATAGACCGCTTACATTGCTCATACTTAATAGAAAAGTCTATACGGTACAGATGGACAGCACAGCACTTATTTAACGGTGGCCAGGACAGGAAATGCACACCCTAAAGCCAACCAGTACAGTACCTATCACAGCAATGCAAACATTTTGTTTAAGAAATACACAGCACAGCAACAATATCCTGTGAACAAAAAGTTAAGAGGCAAGCACACAAGTAATATGTGAACACTTTCAGATGCATGTACAACTCACAAATGGAATTACTACAAACCATTTCTGTTTCAGCAGTTTATCATCAGGTATCTTGCTACAAACTTAAATATCCCTGCTACCATGTACCTCCTAGATCAAGGGCGCCCAACATGCGGCCTGTGGCACCTCGAGGTGCGGCCTGCGTGAGATCAGCAGCCAGGGCAACCGAGATCACAAGATCCCGCGGCCCTGCTACTTACCTGTGGGAGGATCTTTTGTACTGCACAGAGGAAGCGGAACCCAGCAGAGTTCACTTCACGTGACATCACATGACTCTGCTCCAGTCCTGCTTCCCCTGCGCAGTACAAGAGAACGCAGAGGGGGCCCCGCCCCCTGCTGAAGTCTGTGAGCGGCATCGAGAGAGCAGTGCATGTAAGGGGGTGGGGAGAGTATTTGAATGAATCTGTTAATGAATGAGTATATGAATGAATGAGTGAGAGTGTGTGTGTGATAGCATGGATGTGTAACGGCTGGAACCTAGGCATGGTGGGACTGTGATTGCTGTTAGCAATCACGCTCCTATCATGCCAAGTCACCCAGTACATGCTGAAACCTTGCTAGCTGCCCCCCTTGTGTATTGATGCTGCCAGCAGTATGGGGCCTGCACATCACTTACAGCCACCCTGTACCAGCATGTACTGGCTGACTTGGCATGATAGGAGTGTGATTGCTAACAGCAATCACAGTCCCATCATGCATAGGTTCCAGCATTTACTGGTTGCCTGGGTATAAAAGGAGTGTGATGGCTGTTACCCATCACACTCCTATCATGCCAAGTCATATTGTTGATTTTTTTTTTGTCCAATTGTGGTGTGTTACTTTTAATAAAAAAATGGACAAAAAATACAACAACAATATTAATTTATATATGATTGTTGACAGCAATCACACTCCTATCATGCCCAGCCAACCAGTACATGCTGGAATCTGGGTATGCCTGAGATTGCTGTTAACAATCATAATACTATATATATATATATATAATATATATTAACATTGTTATTAAATGTTTGTACAATTTTGGTGTGTAACTTTTATTAAAAGTGTAGGATTTTTTATTATTTTTAATAATAAAGGTCGGTTTAAAGGTCGTTTTCAGCTAAGTGAACCCAGGATTTTCGTTTTTGGTCCGGAATTTTCATTTCGGTGTATCCCTAGGATAAATAGAACCATTTCATTTTTACTTATCCAGATTCCTGCGAGATCAGTGAGAGGAAAAGTAAAGGTTTTGTGTCATTTACTTTATTTTAATCAGCATATCTAATTAAAGTGAAAATGAGTGCAGCCCTCACACGTATACAATTCTAATGAAGTGGCCCACTGCAGAAAAAACTTGGGACACCCCTGTCCTAGATGGTACTTTTTTTCTGTAAGAGGAATGAGGAAAAAGCAGAGTGGTACTATCATATAAGACGATTATTTTACTGCTTAGACATCTTCAGTGGTCTAAGGGAGTATTTTGATGATAAAGGGGATACATTTATTAGAGTGTGATAGCTATTAACTGATAGTTACATCATCTATAAGAAATTTAGCAACGTAAATGTTACATTTCTTAGGTTATCCTTATTTGAGCCACTTGTATTAAAGAGTGGATGTTGAGGTGGTGAAGCTGTACCCGGGGTCTTGGTGAAGATCAAAGTAGGCTGAGATATTCTGCTTTTTCTACCTTTTACTTTTTTGTGTGTGTTTTTATCATGGATTATTAATGGTTCGTATTGGTAAGGTAAAATGTAGGTGGAATTTCTTATAGGTTTTTGTCGGAATGGCGGGGATTTCAACACATAGTTGAGGGTATTTCTATAATACAGGAGGCGACCATAGGGTCCGTATGTTAAATCACAATTACAATAGCGTTGGTGGCCTGTGCCATGGTTAATGCCTCTCAAGTCTTTAATTGCCAATGTAAGTTATCTTTAAGTGTATCATGGCATTTTGGAACCAATGACATTTTTTAACTGAAAGTACAGATGGCGATCCAATTAATGTTTTGTCTAAGGGCACCTAAAAACCAAGAGCTGACACCAGTATTATGATATATTAACAGGTTCAGGCATCAAACCCATACCCATGTTAACCTATACTATTTTCATAATTAAGCAATACAAATCCAATCAAAGCAAGATGATTTTAAAGCCATAACATAATGTACAATTCTTCTTTCACACTATCTTAGCCAATTACATTTTATACCCCAAAGCTTATCTTGTTGATTAGAAACAAGGAAGACACTCTAATTTTAATTGAATTTTCTGGCATAAATATGCATAAGCAAGTTATCAAATTTACATGAACCATAGCTACAAGGCCACTTTTATTCATGTAAAGTATTTCTTGTGACATTTTGTTAACTCTACAGCCATGGAAATTCCAGAATAAACCTATATTCAAGTCATGTCTTGGAAAGAGGTTTGAGGTTAAAGTAGGGCACAATACCTGAAAATGGGTCACATTGATTGAATTGTTATCCACCCCATCACGTGCAGAATTAAGTCCATTTAGTGCAACCCTTCAACCTATCCTTCCTGCTTTTGATCCAAGAGAAGGCAACAAAAACCCCCAATTAAGTCATCAAGGTTAGCAGTGAGACATGTCTTTCAATGCAATATGGGAGATCATTAATAAACTACTTAAAAAGAAGAGGACTGATGACAGACCCCTGACGTACTCCACTTAATACCTTTGTCTTGACTGAGAATTTTCCATTATTGGATTGGATTCTATCATTAAGCCAATTTCCAAACCAAATACAAACATTTGTCCCTAAGCCTATTTCTGACAATTTGTACAGTCACCATAATAGCCATATTTTATCACAATACGATGAACATAAATCCCCAATAACAGTAATTTAGTAATTAAAGGCTGCAAAATTAAAGTCAACCTCTCCCCCTACTGTCTCAAAATAAGACTTTAATTTCCTTTTCGGTTCTGTCACACGCAGAATATATAATGAGAAAATATAATGACAAGTAAATTCCAGTTAGAGGAAGATTAATGTAAAAGTTCTGTTTCGTATTGTCACATTAAAGCTGGATTAGCCAGCCCTGGCATGGCACAAGCCATTAAGAAATCTGCCCACTCCAAAAAGTAAGAATGGCAATCTATAAAAGTTTTCAATAGGCTTTATTCTTATCACGTATAACATCCATAACATATATAACAAGCGAGCGGTGCGGCAGGAGGTAAGGGAAGAGAAGCTGCTTATCACATTTCACACTACAGTATGAAGTATGTGTGAAGTATGTTAGGTGATTTTTCTTCACTTACCTTAACCTTTACTGCAAGTTTGTAAGAAGAAGATGAATACAACTGGATGAAGCAATTATTTCATAGATCAATGTAAATTTTTAGTGTGTGCAGCCAAGTATAACCCTTTCTTTTCTTTGAGACCCTACACTAATTGCAGCAAATACTATAGCGGAAACCATGCCAGAATGGTGGGTTCAGTTCAGTATTGTATATTGATCTGCATGTAAGATTTCCACTGGATGAAAATGTAATTAGATTTCTTATTCTGAAAAATAATACAAAACACAATGAAGTCCACCCCTGGAAAACTGCCTATTCACACCACCAAAACACACGCATCTCCCGCTGGCATTTTACAAAGTAGAGGATTTGCCCAAAATGTCACTTTAACAGGCCATATGTTTCAACTTTTCCCCCAAATCCTGTAGGTGGCAAATTGCTGGCCCTTACTACTGGAATTAATAAATTCTATCTTAAATTGGCCATTTTGGAGTTTTCACAGATTTAGCTGAGGTGGCGGAAATCCTTCCTCCGTTCAGTTTTTTCATGCTTACAAACACACTTTGTTCCTATTTCTGGTGTATCCGGCTCCATTATCGCATTGCTCAACAAACCAACCGAGGGGGTCTGGCTCTGCTAATAATGTGTATAACAACTTTTTTGACCACCTCCATTTGTTACAACATTAAAATAAATATCTGCATTGTGAACTGTTCAACACTTTTTAAAAAGGGAACTGCACAATAAAAAAATGGGTGGCGCCAATACAAAAAAACCTGCATTTCGCAGACAATTTAATAATAATAATTTAAAATAACTCAAATTATTTGTACCGTAACTGTACTGCTGTTGTTGTAAATGCTCTCTTGTGCATACTTGAAAACAAGGTCTCAATTTATTCTTCCAGGAAAAATATTTTCTAAATCAATATAACAAAATAATTAAAATGAATAAAGTTAAAAAAAAAAAGAATTCGAATGACATCATATCCTGGCCCCGCTCCTCCTGATAAGGTACAGAATATACAGGATAATCATATATATATATTTATGGGGTTTTATTTTGTACTGTCTTTGAAGATACCCCAATAACAAATCAAAACGCACCCTTCAACAACATTTAATGGCTGAATGTCAGATGAGAAGCCGGAAGGAAAAGGATTAACCATTAAAATAATGTGAAAAGGATATGTTTTATACATGCCTTGTCCAAGTCATTGCATCATCTGATGCACAACGTCCAATCAAACAAAATGCTGTGGGCTATGTGACATGTATTGAAATGCAGTAGATTTACGCAAGCATCCTGTCATTATTTGTTAGATCAACTAGCTATTCCTATCACGAAGGATTACATGGATGGCATCTGTCTGTGTAGGCCCTTTGGTATATTTCACCACGCTGTTTACATGCCCGTAGTTGTTATTGGACAAACAAAAAGGGAAGATTAGATTTTTTTTAAGCGATAACGATATTTTGAATACAGTTGACTATTTCGGTTATTATTATTTGGGCCCCTAACTAAACACTAGGAAATGCACTTCTGGTGCAATGTGTTTTCGGTGTGCTTGCGAAATGCAAAATGTTTCATGTGCTCATATTATGTAAACATGCAGAATCATTTCCCTGCGACGTGTGCAAAGCCAATATTATCACAGTGTATTATCAAGAACTTGATGATTCTCTGATAAAACCAGAAGGCAACAGAGAAAAACGACAAAAAAACACCATTTCCGATGTACGCCTGCTTCTTCTTCTTCTTCACGGATTAGTCGGCTCTAGGCGACTTAGTGGAGTCAAAGGGAATCATGCGTACACGGGGCATGATGCGCAAAGTGGAGACAAATTCAAGCACGGTATACTTCAGTGGATTCCAAATCAGGATGTCACAGACCAACCGTCTGCAGCGACAGCATGGAAGGAACCATACCTTGGGTGCATTATTGAACATTGCAATGCTAAACAACCTTTTTGGCTCAGAAACCTTAATTTTAAAACCTGGTTTTATAAATAAATGAGTGTGTTCCAAGACTGGATATTGAATCCGCTCAATTACTTAAAGGAGGCTCTAGGTTAATAACAGAATTGAGCAAAGGGTGGGCATCAACCTGTTGAAACTGGAATGCAACACCCAATATTACCAAATGGCTGTTGTGTGGTTTGTAGATGAAAACTATTTTTCCCAAGGGTCATTTTCTCATAATCCTTAATGTAATTGGCCAGAATAACTATTACTTAAGTTTAGGAAGCTGATCACCAGGTTAGAAACTGATGCAGCAGAAGGTAACACATGAGTTTCTACTCGCCAACTCAATGCATTGCTGTCCTGAGGAAGGCTTAAACCAACAGATGCCTAACTCATGATCTTAAAAGAGGTAAATATTGTTTTCATAACTTTGTCCCTGAAATTATACAGATAACCAGAACAACCAGGCTCTCGGAATTTATCCGTGTGGAACATCTGTCACTGTGTTAATATTCCAGCTGCTCAGACTTCTAAACACCTGGTCAGGAAATTAAGTTAACACAGTGGAAAAAAACAAAGCAAAGAAGGTAAAACATTCTGCTGTGCACCAGTAATATTTAAGAAAGGCAACTGATAACTGATATGATTGCAAAAGGTAACTGTTATATCAATAGGTTATGTTAATGGTAACACCAAGAGTCATTTTGACCCGCTCATCTGGAAAATGATGGAAAATGAGAAATCATTCCCATTCCCTTATTTTCAATACATTTTTCAGGGATCTCACCTACATTGGTCTGCTCTCTGAAATACCCTATGTGTATTTAGTTTAAATGTCAAAAATAACAATGTTGTTAATATAGTTGGTACAAGGCATTACTAATATATATTATTATCATTGTTCATTCATATAGTGCCAACAATTTACACAGCACTTATTAAAATACAAATATTCAAGGTGTATGACAAGACTAGAATTGACCGACTAAGACACACTCACATATACTGATATATATATATATATAATCTAATTCAAACATTTAACATTCATAGGTGCCCATACAGAATGTACAGGTGTTTTAGTTCCATAGCCAGAAGTAAAAATATCCATTTCAAGAGGGGAAACATGCTCAAATGATAATAATTTGTGTTTTGAGAAGTAAAGGTTCCTATGGATACCCTTCAGCTGAATCATTTCAAAGCTTAAGCTTAAAAAAGGGATATTTTAACCCCAGCAGTCAGAGGGTTAAACACTGTATGCCTTTTAGTACACAAACCATTACTGCAATTAAACCGTAATCTATAAATCTGTCCCTTACAGACATTGTGACTCTATTGAAACTGGTCTTCTTCAATGCACCCTGAAAGCGTTATATGCCGGGGATTGGCATTCAAATATGAGATTTATGCCAGCAACAGAAATGGATATTTGTTAAAAAAAAGAAACTTGCACTTTTATGTAACCAGGTGATTTAGTGTGCATCACATTTTAAACTGTGTGTGATACAATTACACATCTACACATACATATTTTGAGATAGAAAAAATAATTATTCAGACATGTGGCCCTAGCAATCTCCTATTAAAATCTAACCTAAGAGGTCCATAGAGGAAGCTGCTGGAGGCTGGTTATGTTATATATACCGAGGATGTATATGAACTGAATGTACTGTACAGACAGCATATGCCTGTTTCTAACCAGATTCAAAGAGTTAAATTACTTTAGAGCCCCCAGTGTGCCAAGCAGGGAGGGATTTATTCGTCAAATGTTAGATTATTGCATTTAAGTAGATATAGCTTCAGTCTGTGGTCAGTGTATAGAATAGTATACAAGTTTACAGGACAAATCCAACAAACTTATACAGCCAGCCAGCTTGATTTGAGCACCTGCTGAATAAATGTATCACACTCACAGATATTTAGGAATATGTCAATTTTCCTACAATTACAGGGAAAATTACACTTTTAACCAAACGGGTATCAAGGTGTTGCAGTGAATGAAGGACCTGAAACCTATCTTGGAAGCTTGAGAGCAGAGCCCTCTTTACCTAATATACAGTTTGCCTGTCAATTCTAGATTTACCCTGAATATACTGTATCAAAGTGCTGTATAATGTATTAAATGTATATAAATAATAATATTAATATTAATAATAATAATAATACACATCTGAGCTGGAAAGGGCTGACCCTTGAGAAATGTCACTTTGACAATTTAAGGAATGCTCACTTTAAAGCTTTTTTTGTTTGTATTATTGGCAACTATTTCCATACTCCGTGTTTATTGTTTATATGCATCCTAATCCCACATAATAAATAAAGTAACTTTAGCAAATTTTGCTATTTTCTCCATACTATCATCCTCAGCTAATCTAGTTTAGATATACACAAAAAAAGAATTGCACTAATTGCGTGTTCTATTACAAGCAAAAGAAATCACAAATATAAACATCTTACATTAAATAAAGTTGACCCATTTATCATATATGATCAATACACCTGTACATGTGGTACGTGTATTATAATACGTGTACATCGCAGACAAGAACTTTCCTAATATTATTAATATATTAATGCAAGTGATGCCATACTCTGCCACCTTTATATACACCTCTACTCTTTATGGGGAGTGTGTCTTCATTATTAGATCCATGTAATAATATGTAATATTGTGCGGTGTATAGCATGACACAGGTCCCCATATAGCATGTTGTGTGTACATGGTGTGGTGTGGAGTGCGGGTGTAGCGTTAGTACACGGCGCGGTGTGTCCACACCATATAGCCCGCTGGGTTTCGTACTATTCTTTCTAGGTATATTTCTAGGTAAAGATGGACGGTTAGCTTCACTTGTAGTCGCGGTTCCGGGGATTTCCCGCTAAGTGAAGTGTACTTGTCACGGTGTGATTACATGTCAGCCCCGCCACCGGCTACTTACGTGCCTAGAACCTCTTTGAAATCAAAGATCTTCTTGATCTCCTCCACCTGCTTCTTCCAGGAGCTGCTGTTCTCCCCGTTTTCCCGAGCCATGGCAACAACAACCGCCTGGGATAGGGCAACGAACTAGGGAGTTGTAGGCAAGGAGCCCGCTGCCTTATTCTCAATTCCCCTGCAAGACTTCCGGTGTCACCCAAGATACGAGCGGCTGCGCTCCCGGAGGCTTGTGCTGTCCCTGCGTGTGGAGTGCGAGCTCCTGCGCCTCGGCTGTCCCGCGCGATGTGCCGAAGTGCAGAGCAGGTGAGCCGCCCAGGCTACAGACACCGGAGCATGGATCACACAAGCAGGGGGTGGTGCTGCAGCTGCTTCTGGCAGGCTTGGCTCCCCCTGCTGCTGCTGCCTGCCGGTGACTGGGCACGGGACCGGGGCACCGGACTCCCTGTACAATGCGGTGTGTGGCTGCTCCCCTCCTCTGCTTGACAGACCCAACTCAATGACTTAGAGATAATTCGCATTGCACCAAAACCCCGCGCACGTCAACGAGGCTCCTTTCCTGTGGGCTGGACCTGTCCGCTGGCAGCTTCCAGCTCTCTCTCTGCAATGGAGAGAAGCCCCTCATGTATCGGGCTGAAGGCGAGGAGTTACCGAAGGAAAGCGATGGGGAGGAGTGCTGGCGGCAGAGCCCCGGAGCAGGCATCTGCTGTCATCGTACGACTAGAGCGGGGAGTTGTCTGAACCCCGGAACGTGCATGACGGCAGCAAAAGATGCTTACTGATAATGAATAAGAACATTAAAATTCACCGGCTTACATCTCTATCGGCTGGGTTTATGACAGTAGTGCTCAGGACCAGTGTTCCCTCTAAGCTGTGGCACATAGCTTTTTTACAGAGCGCACAACAGTTTTTCCCAAAAAAAGAAAAAAATTGTTTTTGAAACTTTATGCGGCGCGGATATTGTGCGCACAAAATTTTTGCTCCGCACAAATGTTCGCACCAGAGAAATTTTCTGCGCACGCCCCCTAAGAAAAATGAGATGGAACATTGCTCAGGACACATTCGGCTTAACAACCCAAGAAGTGCAAAGCACCATCTCTGTGTATTCCTGTGTAAAACAAATGACTCCAGTCAGAGTAAATGTAGCCGAAAACCCAAGTTATTGCAAACACCCCATAACTGTATGTGCAAATGGACCACACAAGGAGAATAGTGAGGGGCAACTGCAGGGGGGATTTGGCACATTCAGGCCTGGAGGGGGGAGTGAAGCCAAATAGCCAAGTGCACCCCTGTCCCTGATATTTAGATAACACACACACACCAATTTATGCATACAATCAGTGACACACATACTAACTTCACACTCAAGGCCATGCTGGTACCATTGGGTCAAGCATTGCTTTATGTGACTCAACTATTTCCCTTGCCCAGGCTCCTCACAAGAAACCACAAGGGCCCAGTACGCAAATTGCCCAGAGGCACCCCAACTTTACCAAGCAACATGTCCCACAGTGGCAGGTTTGTCTCCAAACAGCTTATCAGTGCAATCTTAGCCCTCAAACAGCTTTTCTCTATCATCGTTGTCCCCAAACAGCTTATAAGTGCCACTAAAAAGCTTGTCTCGTGCCATCTTTGCCACCAAACAGCTTGCCAGTGCCCACAAACAGCTTGCCTTTGGCATCTTTGTTCTCAAACAACTGGTTGGTGCCCCCAAACAGCCCCTGCCCACAGCACTTACCTGCAGGAGTGGTGTGTCTCTTTTCCTCCATGCTGTGTGCTGACTGATACAGCATGCAGTAAGTGGATGTGATGCCACTTCTTTAATGCTGGATCAGTCAGACACAGCCTGCAGGGAGAGAGTGTGAGACATCATCTGTTAGGATTACCTCTACACCCTTCATAAGGGGAGGGCTGGCAACTTTTGGCCCAGGGGCAGGCAAATCCATAGGTCCCTTACAGCCGCCCCCCTGAGAACATACACATATATTATACACACTCTCACACATACATACTACAAACGTGGATTAACTAACACACACTTAAACACACATTTACACACCCATACTTACACATATATGCTCATGCCAATACACACACATGCTACCACACACAGATTTACAAGTAGATACTCATGCTAATACACTGAAACTTACCTCCCTTTCTCCCTCACTCAGTCCCTTACCCTTTCACTCACCCTCCCAACCTTTACATCCTTACCTTACCGGAGGCTTCTTTCTCAGTATACAAGCGGACCGAAAAGAAAATGTTTTGAGAAAACCCTTTTCATTTGTCTTAAACATTTGATACCACTGTATGTATTCATGAATTCTCACCATCATGTTTGATTCAGAGGGTCTCCTAATGAAATAAATAACATTAATCTTGTATCAACATTTATCTATTTGATTATGTTTATTGTGATAAGGACAGAAATGTTAATCTTAGCAGAAGCCTAGAAAGTGAAGTTCCAAACGGAAAGGTCCTGGAAAGGGAGAGATGTAGGACACAGCACTCTGCTAGGTGCGTTCCCTTTGGGTTCACCTGTAAGTGATAATTAGTAGGCTAGATCTACTTAAGCAGCCCGCATGAGTCAGTTAGACAGCCACGCTCTTGGCTGAGAGGATGTAAGAGCTGTAAAAATACTGTTTGTTTTGCTGGGAAACAGCTTAGCTGTTCAACATGGTAGTTAGGATTGCCTTGTGTATAGTTAGAGCTCCAAGTGAGATCCAGGAGCTTTATTTGCTCTTGTTTGATTATATCTGATCCAACTCAGCTAAAACCTGTTCTATTAAAGAAGTTACATTTTACATTTTAACAAGCCATTGATACCACAATATATATATATATATGTTTCTACTAGCACAGAGTCCATTGGGCCACACCTTCCAAAAATATTCCAAGCCCGGTGGCTAGTCTTATTGACTTTGAATAAAATGAAATTGTCAATTTAAAGAACCTGGAGTGCTGACATCCCTTTAAAGTGTTTATCACTATTATATATTATATATAATTATTATATTATCTCAGCATCCACATCAAATAGGGATTTCACCCATTTTTATTTTAATGGCTGTTGTTCAGACCCTCAAACAGCCATAAAAAATGTGTGAACTCCCTACACAAAGCCCATGTAGGTGATGTTGTACAACTTTTTGCAAGGTAGGCACATAGAATATGGGGTTAAAAACTAGACTTGTGCATTCAGATTGCCTGTTTTGTGCATTTGTACGAATCTCTGAAAATGAAGGCGATCCCTGATTCTACCATTCATTGCCACGTGTAGCGGCCATTGCATCGTGTTTTGGTGCTCTTTGATGAAATAAAGTCTGAAGGGACTGTGTGTAGAGGGGTACATATCAATTAAAGATCGGCAGAAGTAGCCATCTCATTGATGGTTATGGCCATACCTGGGGAATTCAGTTGAAGCACTGGTTCTCCGGGTCAACACCCAAATCCTCCAGGTCGCAGGAGCAGGGTCTTGTAATGTAAGTGCAAGGCTTCTGTCTAAAACATGGTTGGGGCACTTAGGTTCGCTACTTAGCCAACCTTGTATCCCATATGAAAAAGTGTAATTGAGCTCAGCATGGGCACGGTTATATAGAATCTGTCAGCACATATCCCGCTTTGTTGACTCCTGCTGGGAAAAATCTCTGCAGATATGACATACTGACAGATACTGTGACAGATCTGAAATACCGACGTACTATTAGATCCTCCATCATTAAGAGAACGCTCTGCAGGGACGTATTAGTACTTCCTGCATCCACAATGTATTATTGTCAAGCCACTGCAAGATGAATAATTTTTCAGCATTAATTTCTATAACCTTGCATTATTCTAAACACAAAGGAATGAGAAATCAGACTGGTAACAGATAATGCACATGCAATTATTTTTTATATTTGATTCAATGGCAAGCAGTAGAATTCTTTTATTACTATAATTATATCACTCAAAGTATCAACTAGCAAGGCAGCAAACACAGTGTAATTAGGATTAAGCATAATATAATCTGCATCCATATATTTATTGTTTGTACGTTCAGTCACTCTGTGGTTTTTAGCACGTATAAATATTAACTGAGAAAATATCTGTAGATTCACATAAACATAATCTTCTAGAGCTTCTAGCACATAATTCAAAGCATTTTTGACTTAGCACTCTGGGGTCTGTTTACTAATCCCTAAGAGTGGCATAGTTAAAACTCAAGAGAAGAGGATTGTGAATGTTCCGTAAATGTCATTTATTTCATTTATCACTAAGGATTTTGGGACCACTTTAATGGCACAGCTGTCTCCTACCCAGCTCCAACACGTTCCTCCACTGCATCACCTTTTCCCACATGGGAGGGCGGGCTGGAGATCTGATTTATTTTAATATTTATTTCAATATTCTGTTCTTTCTTCTTCAGGACAGTATGAGGCAGCATCCTCTGCTCTGGGAGCTCTGAATCACCCACCCTCAGCTGGGATGATGATAGTTATAATGATGGATTTGTACTGAGATGATGGTGAACCAGGGGTCCAAAAAGAAAGTCAAATGTGAAAATGTATATTTTGTGCCTATATTGTGTTTCTTCAGAATTATTATTTTTTCATGTATGCCTACGCTGTGTTACATTAGTATTGTCACTTGAATGGATTCCATATTACTGCTACTGAGATTCACATAAAGGTAGGTATGTATATATATAATATATATATATGTGTGTGTGTGTGTTTCTGTTGAGTACTAAAAATTCTTGGTGTGCTCTTCTTCTTTATATATAGTACATACATACCGTCACTCTTCTTTTTTCATTTATACCATCGGATTAACACAGCTATCTACAACAATGTAAATTATTTATTGTAAGTTAATGATCAAGCATCTTCTGAAAAAAGTGACTTCTTAATGTAAAATGATTGAGTTGTATATTATATTAATCACTGGTCATACTACTTTTAATATAATAGTTTAGTATGTGTACAGAATGCTATGTAAATTGTTAGCAACGTATTGCTAAATGATAACAATATAAGCAAAATTGTAGTGGTTGCAGTGCCAGCATCTATGTTGTTGATTTATACCTAAGAATATTCCCATCAATAGATCTGAAAGGACGAGCAGATCCTCTGTTTAAACAAATTGTCAATAATGTTTGGCAGCACAAATTGGAGTAGGATACAAGTGAAGCTTCACCTTCATTCAACCTTTTGCTCAGTTGTCGTGCACTGAAATGGAGACTGTGGCTCATTTATTATGAGATGGATTGTGTTTTGTATTTATGAAACAGATTCATTTTACATCCTTTTTGCACAATGCTGCATATTGACTTTACAAAAACTTTAAAAGATATATAACAATGAGTTAGACTGGATGGTAAGAGACAACAGCATCACACTTGAGGGTTATTATTTGATAACTGTTTTTCCATAAGGTTTATAAATAGCTAGTATTATTGAATTAAATATGAAGCTTTGATTATTTAATAAAACATAATCCAACTGTCATTCTTGAAAACAATGTACATAAATGTTTATATATATTATTATTAGTATAGTATTGTATATATAGTATAGTATATACGCGGTATTATATTATATAATATATCCAAGAGGCTATACGGCTGCACCCCCACTTTAAAGAGCGTTTGTGGGGGGGTTGCTGCTATTGTGGCAATACGGTGTGTGTGTGTCATATATATAACGTTTAGCTATATATAGTATAGTTTTTTTGTAAACATTGGGCTTTTTGAGGACCCATAAGTCCCATCATACCCAGCACACAAAAATGGGTATATCAGGGGTTCAAAAAAGTGTGCCATTCTTGTGGATATGTGTATTTACTACCTAAAGGTTTTTATTATTATGGTATTTAACCAATAATAATGGCTTCCATGTGATTTTTTATTGTGACCTACATAGACTGTGTGTGCACGCTACATATATTGCATAGGTTTAATAAGTGAGTGCGCTTTTAACAAAAGTATTCAGATTAGTTACTTAGTATCAGGTTTGGTATTCATGAGGAAATAATGGGTGGACGATGTTTTGGCAATTTTATGGTTTGTTTGTTTTCATATTTATAGCACTATATTATGTGATGCATGGTTTGCCTTTAACTAGGTATCCCTATGAATAGTAAATGAGTTATCCAATGAAGAAGGATGCACAGAATATTAAAGAGCAAAACTGAGCTACAACTGATACTTATTGTAAATATAGGTTGGTAATTTGCTTAGCGATCACATCAGCTATGTGTTCCGGGACACATACATTTGTAAGGCGCTGCCATGCAGAATGTGGGATACATAACTGATTTAATTTATATGCCCTTCATAGTGCAGGGCTGTGCTACACATGTGCAGCAACAATGCATGCATGTAACTCCCCTGATGTATTGATCCTCTTATTGATGTATGGGTAACAATACTTTTCTCCACAAAGGGACCATGTTTGGCGGGTGTAGGAGAGATGATGAATTAAACATGAAAACATATAAGTATATTACCATTGGATTGTTTCAATGTTTGTTACAGAGCCCAGACGCGTCCTAAATTGAACTTAAACTAAGGAGACATAGGGCGTACTCTGAATGCTGAAAAAGTGCTGAGTATAAAAAATAAATTAATTTAAAAAATAGAGAAAATAAACACATATCAGGAAGCATGCAGCGGATAAAAATCACCAAGTACCAGCAGTGTATAGTATGTGTCACTTATATATAGTGCACACACAAGTATAGCATATAAACCAATAGGAATCAAGAGTAAATTACATGAAAATAAGGAAAAAGAATAACAGTTCTTAAATTCCTTAGTTTAATTAAAGTCTAAATCCTTACCCTGCCATAACATCAAATGACATTTACTGTGTGGTTCATAAAAGTAATCTTAAAAAGCTATTAGTAGACTCTTTTAGGAGTGTCTCTAAACCGTGATAATAATGCTCAATAAAATGTGTTCTTATATTAATATTGCCGTCTTTTTTTTTTCTCTTTGTCTGTCTTATCAGACTAGTGACTGAGTGTGGGTTTATATCAATATGTAGAGTAGGAGGATCACAGAGCCGGGAATTAGCAGGTGGGAGTACCAGATGTTGATATGATCAAAGGAATCCATAAAATCAGGAGGGGTGATGATCTGTAGCCCAGGAGGAACATAAGAACATTGTAACCAGGTGCTTAGAAGTCCCGGTTTATAGCCAAAATCAACGCATGAAGTTTGCCGCAACATGTGTTGTGTTTTCCATTATTAAGTCTAATGAAAGTACTGAAAAAAGACAAACATTTATAGGACACAAAAAAACATTTTCTAGGAAGCAAGAGTAACAAAAATGGTGTAAACATTAAATAGACAGATGATCCATAACCTCATTGTTTAACTCCAAGATATTCTGGGCTGATGCTTCCATAAGGATAGACACACAATTTGCAGTTCAATTATATCTACAAGAGACATTTCCAGTACGATATTGGCAGATTGCTGCTAATATTGGATATCTTGTATTTTGTTGTTCCATCTGCATTTCTTGCTGTATTTTAGGCATATATTATCTTTTTGCTTGGCAAAGGTCAGGCACACTTTTCCCTATGGGCCGGGACCATTTTTGTTATATACATCGGTAACACTCCTATACACCGCTTATGTTTTAACAATGAACACCTATATGTTATTGCATGTAATTGATGATTGCATATGCGACCCATGAAGGTCTCAGTACACAATATAGCAGAAAGTAGGCACATATAGAAAGGGGTTAAAAAATTGAATCATGCCACAAAATCCATGTGTCTGTGAGTATGCCAACCTCCTTACACCTTTGATGCACCTGCATGGGGAGAGTGGGTCTTAGAGGGGAGGAGGCACTTTTGACCTTGCGATGCATGTTGGTTGATCTCAGAATTGATCAGCTAGCAGCATGCTGACACCTTAACCCCCACCAGCATCTGTTACCATGGTAGCTAGCAGCAATATTACTCTGGCTGCTCCATGGGCCAGACTTCAATTTTTATTTTTTCATTGTTAGAGGAACTGTTCATTGGTCTTTGATCAATCTGCAACCTTTACATTTTTCAGAGGTCATCAGCATGTTTAAAATTGAAGGGATGATCTCCTCTTTAACAGAAGACTTGCAAGTACTTTTAAAAGCATGAGATTTACGCCTGTAGGGGCTGCCCTCTCTACTTTACGGAAAAGTGATATGTACCCCGCGAGACATTGTGCTGCCCTGGTCCAAAGATGAAAAGCTGCCTGCCCCACCAAAACCACACCCACCAAAACCACGCCCATATCCATTATGCAATATCATGATTAATAAATTCACTCTCTCCTACAGCCATCAGGGGGGTACAACTATTAAAATTGTAAGGGGCCCAGCTGTCCAGGGGAGCCTGTTTTTTTGTAAGAGAAAAATGTAAAACTGGTCAGCAACTCCCCTAAAATTATAATTTGTAATGAGACCCAAGTGCTATCTTAGCCCTCAAACAGCTGTTCAGTGCCACCTTTTTCCCTAGTTTGTCCTTACCATTTTTGTTGCCCAAGCAGACTGACCCCAAACAGCTTGCCATTTTTGCCCCCAAATCAGATAAAAATAAGTTTGCATAATATAATGTTTTCAGGCAGCTCAATATTAGCCATTTGTATGGTTTCTAGCTCTGTTAGCCAACCCTTATCCACTAGACAAACACCATGACTCCTTATTATACTGACTGTGGTAAACAATAGAGTGACTATTGAAGGTTTCTGGAGGAATAGACTTATTCCATGCCATAAAGAATCAACTCAGAGCGGTGATTGTGTAGGGAAAGTCATCCAAAATATCACATAATTGGCAACAATGGCAAACGGAAAGGACATTTATTGGAACGAAATGAGTTAAAACCATTTTATTCAGAGCTATGGGCAGCTTCTGTTAAGACACGTGTGTACATGGGAATCAAGCATGTGCAAGCTTCAAGCAGACTGCGGAGGAGGATGAGGGCAGTTGGAACAACAGGACAGCAGCATCTAGGTCAGGTAGGTCTTTTATTTGATGCACGTTTTTATTTTGAAGAAATACATATTTAAGTAGTCACAGAGTAATTTAATATGCACTAATATGTAATGGGGGTATGAGGAACATAAAGGTGTTCCTTTAACTTAGTTTTGCTAATATGTAGACACTTGTTGTTTTTTTTTATGAACTAACCAAAAATATAAAATATTATTTAATTGCTAGAAAAGGCAAACTATATAAAAACAGCCTGGTTCAATTGCATTATTTCTATAACTGCATTTGAAAATAAAAATGGGGAAGGGGTTAAACTATGGAAATTGCAGCCTAATGCAGGAATTACTGGAAGTAGTAGATTTAAACCGGGCATGGGAAACTATTTTAAATAGAAGATAAGAGGACGTAATTAATTAATACAACTAAGTAGTCACAAAAAAGAGCAGTCATAAACCAAAGCTGACACTGTCTAGCTTGAAGCCATGATGATATTTCCCATATTTGGTGCGTAACATGTATGATTCAATAGGAAGAAAAAAGCTACAACTATTTTCAGCTAATATGAAACATATACATCATCTGGGTAAATGTATTGGGACACCAGACAGTTACTCATCCAACCATGTCTTTATGGACCTTGCTTTTTTCACTGGGCCACAGTAATGCTGGAATGGAAAAGGGCCTTCCCAAAACCGTTCCCACAAAGTTGGAAGCATAGCATTGTCCGAAATGTCTTGGTATACTGAAAGAATTCCTTCACTGGAAGTAAGGAGCCAGGCCCAAACCCTGATTTCAATAATTGACCCCTTAAGGACAATGGGCAGTCCCTAAACCCATTGAAAACAATGCATTTTGCTGTCATTAAGGGGTTAAGTGGTGTGTCCCACTACTTTTGTCCATATAGTGGTGTCTTTGGTTTGTGTCCTTAAGCTAGCACCCATAAATAGTGGATTTGTGGGGTGTGCTAAGAGGAGATGTGGAAAGATGTGGTCCTGTATAGCATACATCCCAAAAGTCCCAGTTTTTATGGGACAGTGCTAATTTTTTAGCACAGTCTCAAGTAACTGGAGCATGTACTGGTCTCCCTTGACCGGCCCAAGAAGGTAAAAAAGCTTTGAAGCTCACTATTGTTGCAAGAAAGCTGTTTGAGTAAGGTGGATAGCCATGTCTCCCATTTCACCCATTCCTACCCTGTCCCCCACATCCCAAGAACAAGTGTGCTAATTTGGACACCTGAAATGCTGGAGAAATGATGTCTGATCCCAAATTGAAAAGAAAAGACTATAACAGTGAGTTCTAGATTAGCTGCATAGAGAAGTAAAATCTAATTTTATTTGATTATCTAAGTAAAATAATATTCCATCCCATGCAGGCTTTTACTTAGAAAAGCAGAGGCATATATATAGGTCAACTAAGCCTATGGCAAAGCTTTGTGAAGTTCTGGGGAAGTGCTTTCTTCTAAGCCACTGTTACTTGACATCGTATCAATCCAATCTGCACTGAACATCTAAATGGCGCGAGAGACAGACCTGTGCAAGAGCTGTGGGGCACATTAGTACATTACATTTAATTTGTAAAGAGTAAACATCTTACTTATAGAGTGCTACTAAAATACTACATTGCACATTGCAAGTTTTCATCTTACTACAACTCATTGTTTAGTAAATAAACCCCCCAGTTAGAGATGCATGATATATGAAAATGAAAATGCATGATATAAAACAGCTTTGCTTCTCTTTCAAACGCTAAACTTGTTGCAGGAAGAAGCTCCTTCCTAGTACATAACCCAAGATCAGCTGAGAAAGCACTTTCAGTGTAACCAAGAAGTTCACTCCTAAAAGAATGAAAGTGAAGAAAAAAAAAGAAAGAAACAAGCTAAGACCCTTTGAAGGAGTGATAACCGCCAACATTCACAAACCCTAGCATTTATTGCAGTTTTTTCACACTCCTTTAGTGTGGCAGAGAGGCAAGGAGCCATTATTATTGTGGTCATGGGAAGAAGTGTCTTACATTGTAGCAACACATTTTTTGCTTATTATGAGTGAATTCACGTTTAAAGTTTTTCTCCTTCTCGTAATTAATAAATTGTGTTTTCAAGGTGATTTTTCTGAGATACACAGCACTAATTGACTGCATATTAGCTGGAGAAATGCTAAAACCGTGAAAGGTTTAGAATACTAATCACAAGTGGTCGACGCGTTTGAGGATATCCCTGCGGTTAATGGTCTCAGTACAACAAAACAAAGCCCAATTTATTGATGGAGGGAGGGGCTAGCACATCTTCTAACAGAGGACAGAGACAGACCTACAATACAGTAGATTAAGCAGTTGCTTAGAGACCCCATTGTTCTAAGGGGTCCTCAGAGGAGCGCATCCCGTATATAATTTATATCATTATATGTATCTTCTTGTTAATCTGTCATAATAAATGTGTTCCTTTATTTTCTTACATATGTTTATCACTCACATTTGAGATGGGGCCCTGCTAAATGTGCCTGTAAACACACAGAGCTGCCCCCATAGCATATTTAACTTTCTATAACTACCTAGTATTAAGGTTTACTCTTTATTCACGGTTGAACATGAAGACTATTGCTTATAAATCTTTCTTGAGGACTTTCTTTGTGCATCTCAGTACCTTTATGCTTCTCCAAGTATGCATGTTTATGTTTCATAACTAATGTTGTGTTTTCTACTAGTATAATCTCTAATTCCCACAGTGGGTTTATGAAGCTGCAGGGTTACTCCACTACACTAGTGCTCCTTGGGCAAGATAGATCTGGACCAGCCTACTCATGGAGGCGAGTACGCAAAAAGCGAGGCTGCTTATACAGCGTGTACAAGCAGCTCAAAGTCAAACTAAGCAGGTAAGAGAATGAGAGACTAAGGGAGTTAGGGAGTGAGCGAGTAAGTGTGTATGCATGTATGTAGTTTGTATGTATGTATGTATATGTTAGCATGAGTGTATAAGTGTATATGTTAGCATGAGTGTGTATGGGTAAACATGTGTGTTAGCATGAGTGTGTATGTTTATGTGAGTGTGAGAATGTGTGTATTAACATTCAGGTGGCTCGTTGAAGAACTAACAAGGGCTATTATGAAATCACAGAGTAAAAATACTATAACGTTAGATTATATAAAGACCTGTTTGATGCACACACCTCAAGTATGTGCGTTTGAAAGGACCCATGGGCATTTTTAGAACCAAAAAGCATACCAAAAAAAGAAGAAAAAAAACACACATTGAAATCAGATATGTTTTTATAGTTAATAAATGAAAGACTTGCATATGCCAGCTTCAGAAACATTCCAAGTAATACTAGGTAATGTTCTTAAATTATATTACATATACTCAATTTCTTCCTCTCTATTTATTAACAACAAAGACATAGCTTGAAAAATTGCTGGGTTAGCTCCCCTGCTGATAATTCACTTTCTGCAATTAATTGACTGAGAATTGATTTTATTTTCTTGTCAGGTTACTCCCATATCCTTTTTAATCAGATGCTAATAATCATCTCACATGGTTTCCGCTGGAAAGTTTTTGCTTATGGTTGGAAAGTAAATGGGTGAATTGCATGCATACAGGGATGTGCGTATGCAGCTGCTGAATTAATTGTATATCAGCCTTAATCTTTAAATTAATTAATCTCTTCTGCAACTACGAACATTTACCTTGTCAAATAATTTCTCAGCCCGCTCTCTGGTGGTGGTGAACTCCACCAAATAAGTTCCTCGAAAGAAATCAGACCAAATTCAGATCTGGCTTAGAGAAAGATGTGTGATACACATGTTCCCACTAAGAGAGCTCTGGATGCTGTGAATCCTGGGTTTATTCACTAAACAGGGACTTTGCAGGAGAATCTACAATGCATTATGAATGGCCACCCCTGTCTAATTTCTCTGTCAGGGAAGGTCTTATGTCAGGGTAGGTTGCTGCCTGGCGTTCCCGGACCAGGAATCACCAACAGTCATACCAAAAACTACCTCCAATGCGTAGAAGTAGGTCTGGTGCCCACAATGTTGCAATGGTAGCCTCCTAACTTCTCAGTGATTTCACTGGTATGTAAATGATCTTATTAGGAAGAACACAGATCAAGGACTGCAATCCATGTGGGCTAGCAGCTTGCATGGAGGTTTGTGACTACATGATGCAGCAGTATAAAAATCTAGTGTGTGGACGTGCATATCCCTGTCTGCATTGATTGCTGCTTTGTGTCTGTGAGGTTGTGACGCATACCTCCCAACACTGCTGATTTTTATGGGACAGTCCTGGTTCCCGTAGAACCACTTGCTTTTGCATCAGTGGACAGCATGGGTCGGCTCAGGAGGTCCTCTGAAATGTTGGGGGAATGGTAATGTCAGCTTTAGAGACACAGAGCATGATACTGCTTTTGTATTCATGTATGTATGCATATACTTCAAATGTTTGAGCTCACTTATAAATGTCCTTTTTGTTTTTTTAAAGAAAAACACACTTTGTCCGCTAAAATAAAATAAACTGGATCACAAATACAGTGTAGACTTTAATTTTGTAAATGACTATTGTACCTTCCTAATGGAATATCTTCATAGGGGTACAGAGGCTCTTTATCACTCCTATGTTCCAATGGCACTAATATATATTTCAGGTTAAAATACTAATTGATTGTTAGAAAACCCTTTTGCAATTATGTTATGTTTTTGCAATGGTGCTCCCTGGAACACCAACCTTTGGAAATTTACAGCATTTGGAAGATATTTCCTGGACATCGAAGGTCTCCTATATCCCCTCCCTGAGCGCTTTTTGCACACAAATTGAAGTGCATTGGATTCTGTGAGTGCAAACATTTATACGTTATTTTACAAGTCTGACCAACAGTATTACACTATCAGTTGTGTCTTTCATCCTGAATTGAGAAGCACATTAAATTTTCCGGTACTGCTGTGAGTGCAACTGACACTATACAATTAATTTTATTTGTAAACACTCTACACTATTATTGTTGTTGTTTTTTTCCCTTTATCTTATATGAGCGCCCCTAAACGGAACCAAATCTTTAATTTGTAAAGACCTGGAGAGAGGTGTTTTTAAGGTGGCAGCTGTTAAAAAACGAAGGGAAAGTATTTTCGCATCTTTATTTATTACACATCATTAAAATGTGAGTATACTAGGTCTCTTCACAGTCACTTTTATATTTAATGCAATTATGTTTGCACAGCTAGAAATTCCCTTATTTTCCATGAAAAGATCTAAGGGATTCCAAACTTTTGAACAGTAGTGTGAGTGTATATATATATATATATATAGAAATGTTCCCAAACCTCCACTTCTTTCTTGGCAGCTTACTCTTGCATTAGTATAAGCACAATGAGAATTTCCAATATTGCACTCCATATGGGATATTCATGTGCTGTTTACTTTGATTTAAATAGTCATTAGATTATCAGGACCCGTTAATCATGCTATTACTAAATTACTTTTATCCTAATCTCTTAAGATAAATGCTAAAGTCACCATCAGTTCTTTCTAGACAGGGTCTTAATCTGAAAAAAACTGTAGGCAGAACATTGAAGCTAGAAAACTTGACTAAATGAGGCCAAACATTCTAGATTTAGAATTCATTTGCAAATGCAGACATAATTCTTTTGATCAAAGGCCTTTTCTGCCTCTTCCTGGAATAAAGCTGGCCGTGGCTTGAAAACATTCTGATTATTTATCGCGTGTGCAAGCAGGAGTGATCTTTGTGTGTTTTTATGTTCACTCCAGCTATCCATGTTGAGAAGACATTTCCGCCTTTGCCCAGTCTAAGATGGAAAACTTTTCTGTCATAGTGAGATTTTGGAAATATGATTGTGTTGGTAAAGGATAAACGGGAAAGGAAAGGATATGTCTTGCCAGTAAAAAAATAAATAAATCCAGAGAATTAGTCTGAAGCCCAGCAGAATTCATTGCCTGGTAGTGACTCAAAGATCCCATAGTTTTAGGCTATTTGACAAATACTGCCTTTCTAGGGTACAATAAAGTTTACTAGTAGCGTAAAACTTGGGGTTTATGATCTTAAGATTAAATGGGAGTATGTATTACTGCACCACACATGTAGAACAGCCTTCTGGTTCTACAGGCTAATGCAATGAGAGAATTTTACTATGTGCGGCGTAGTTATACAGCTGTTGTAGACATAGGGCAAAACCAAAGCAGCAAATGACTAAGAAATAACCAACATTTTGACGATTCACAGACTGTAAACACATGGTTAGTCTAGAAGGGGACTTGCTGTCCACGCTAAAGCCTAATGCCTGTCTGTGTTCCATTCTAGAATCACTGCATATATTGCTACAGATATCTTGTCTGGGTAAAGTCCCCTACAGTATTTTTGCCCTAGATGTGAATCCAGCTAGAAATTGTCTTTAGCCCACCTGAAGAAAATAAAAAGGTGGGGATAGAATTCTGCTTCAGTCAGGATACTAATGGTATCCACTATCCTACGCGTCTGTGTGGTTTTTTTTTTATTTTGACATGTGTTCCTATTCATTAATGGTGGATAACAAGTGACCACGTCATTCATCCTACTGTAAAAAGCCACAGGCTTTGGCTATAGTATAAGCTCTTTACCTAATGCATTAGTTTGTCTTAGTCTGTTAATTCTAGTTTTGTCATACTCCTTTTATGTATTGTAAGAAGCGCTGCATAAATTGCTGGCTCTATATAAATAAAAGATAATAGTAATAAATAAATGTTTAGTCGAAACTTTTCTCTACTTTCACTCTATTCTGAAGAAAAAGAGACTTGATTCTTCTCTGTGTTTGAATGGAATCTTCTGTGTCAATTCAGGTGTACACTGAGAAAAGCAACTGAACAATGAAGGAATTGAGCCTGGGTAGCGAGCCCAGCCAAGAGGGCCACGGCCCAAGTGGGCCACTAATGAAGCAGCCCAAGACACACTCAATTTGTCCTATCCAGTCTTGTTCAAAACACATTTATCGAATAAATAGAAAGTCAATACAAGGAGTATATAAAGGAATTGAAATTCCTTTTTTCTCTGTGCACCTAGTGGATAGATTTGGAATTGCATGTAGAACACAAAAAGCTTATGGGACATTATGAAATTAGTGAAGCTCAGGGGACAATAATTACCCTCTTTACCATTCTTCCCCTTTATTAAATGAATATATGACCGAGGCTGAAATGTAATAAGGCAGATAGGTTGTTGAAATAAAGGACAGGAATGAAAATATATATCACCATGAATATGGTTTAGCACCACCAATTCTATGAACAAACAGGGTTCTAATAGTTTTAACGTTGGTTTCACTTTAACATGGTATTTCCAACTTAGAACTTGGTGTGCTTGGTACAAACTTAGAAAAAAAATAGTATTATATACTTCCTTTATCAAAAGCAGAAATATCTATTTCAAAACACCAGACTAAATACATGTGAATTTTGGTTTACATTCCAGAAAATGAAATAAATATCGATCAGCCTGGGGTTTCTACAACAACAAACCTTCTATATTTCATTTGCTTAGACTGTGATTTCTAGACTAGATATAATTTAAGAGAATTGTCAGTTTGACCATGAACAGAAAATTCATCTCTGCATTCCAATGACTTGAAGCATACTTGGGGATTTTTTTCTTTCAAACAAGTTTAATCTTGTCTATATACCTCATAAGAACAAATATCTCTCTATTCCATTTGACTCTTAAAAGCGCAACCAAGCAGTACAAAAATAAATGGTTTTAAAACCTCAGTAGAGTTATTTATCATTCCCCTCTGACTTCTGTATAAAGCCGAAGAGAAAATATATGGATTTTAATCTTGTGTTCTTATAGATCTTTTTTTCATATACACATTGAACTAAGCGCTTGTATCAAGCGTCCAAAAAAAAGATATTTGGCTGACACCGGCTTTTAAGAAGAAATTGCTATTTCAGTAGGCGATATGTTACACTCAATACATTGATTTGAAAGGGTCATACACAACGCAGGTAAAAAAAGAACTCACCTTTTAGATTATAACAATTTTTGTTTATGATTGTCAATGTGTTATACAAGTCGAACAGGCACATGGGAGTCTATACTATAACTTAAGGGGCACCACTTAACTCACTAGCATGCAATATTGCATATTTAGAAGACGAGCGAGCATACACTACAGCACATGTATGGACATTGGGCAGTATACTTGGAAGTAGGAAAATGAGATAGAAGTCTCATTTTCTGACTCCTGTAAAAAAAAAAAAAGTGCATGCGCTGATTTCCATTGTGTAAAATATACTAAATTCAATGCAAAATGGACTCCAACAGCCATTTTAACTTTTAAGCACTTATGTGATCGTAATTCTAATGGAATGTAATATATTAGGGCCTAAGGCAATTCTTAATCCATCCCTAGTCAGAATGAAATAATTGATCACTCAAAACCAGAACTCCAGAAAGTAACCACCTATTTTTTCCTTTATTTGTTTTATAGTAAGCTCACATTTCAATAGTTTTCCCCTCATTATGTTTATGGCAATCAAATGCCTTCTGGATTCGCATCCTCCAAAAAGATTTGTGTGTTTTATGAATTTTAGCTTTTTATTGTCAAACGTTGTGTGGATGATATTCAATTACTTCTGCAAAATAGAAAGATATTTTTTCCACTTGTGTCAAAGATGAAAACCAATCATTAAAATCCAAAAAGCTTAATAAATACCAAGCTGTTTAATAGCAATTTATCTTCCAATACTTACATAATAATTCATCTTCAAAAAAAAATGTTATTTTTCCAGATGTTCCATAGTAAAGATCACGAAAGCTGGGCAGATGTTTCAAGACGACACTATATTTGTGTAGAGATATAAATTCAACTCCAAATGTGTATTTATTTAAAAATTATTCGATTAAAATGGCAGAGGAGATTAAACCTTGATACATTCAAAGTCATTTTGATAACTTTAAAGTACAAAAAGCAAGTACTAATTATGAATTAAATATCAAAAAAGTCATCACTTGAGAATAATTTGGAATTTTAGTTGGCTCCAATCTCTGTAACAATAAGCAATGTCAATTACAAGTTGCCAAGATAAACATAATATTATCATTCGTTTAAAAGGGTACTGATGCAAGGGTGGAAAGCATTAAAATGTATTAATAACCCCTCGATGGTATACAGAGAGTGTGCCCAGAGGCCCTGCCCTTTTGCAGAAATCCACCAGGAGGCCATGTCTATTAAGAAACGGATGAAGAAATAAGACAGAAAAACAAGAAGAACAAAGTAACAAGGACAGACATTCAGAGAAAGCATGAGAGAGTGGGGGAGAGAATGAGAGACTGTAGAGCATGAGAGAGTGAATGAGGGTGAGTGATAATGAATTTCATTTTAAAATGTAAAACACCCTCCGATTTTCATCCAAACCAAAAGGGCAGAAAATTAGTTGTCTGAAAATGAATGGACCAAAAACAAAATGGTTGAACACAGTTCCTGCCGTCTGTGTTGATCTTTCGAGTTTGAAAGAATTTCACATAGTGACACAAACACACCACATTCTCCTTCCTTTGACTAATTTTAGTTTCCCATGAGGCCTAACATTGAAGTCATTGTCCATTGTGGGTAACACTATTGTGTGAAAGCTGTTGTTGCAAACAGGCAGGGCATGGTTAACACAGACTTCTGCAGGAATAAATTATGCAGAACATTCTTGTTATCTATAGCTGATAAAATTGGTGATTTTTCTGAGCGTGTGTGTAATGAATGTACATCTGTCATATAATTTCAAATATGTGGCCTATCTAGAGGTCATCATATAAGTTTACTGGGTAATTGTTGCTTAAATCACCTCTGATATGGAAATGTGGGCATGGAGCCCAGAGCTACATTGGAAGCGCATTTGTGCTTTTTACATCAGCCCATCAGCCCCTCAGTCATATTTTTTCACTTAAGTTATTTGGAGATGTTCTGGCAAAAGCAATTCAACAAAATGTCAGTTACAGGTCACAGCATATTCACCGCAGTATTAGAGGCAAACTCTTTGAGCTCAAGGACAATGATTCCTAAGTGACTTCATTATGAGCCAAATATAACTACTGTACTGCAAAGAAAATGTCTGATAAAACTTCAGGTTTTGACTCTAAGAACAACAAGTATTTTCAATAGTTAAGTAAATTTGAAGAACATTTTAAGGCACTCATAGATTTAAAAAATAAATAACTTACGCCACAGAAACATTGGTTGGGTATATTTAATATCTATCTCTTGAAGCATTTGCCAAATATGGAGAAATGACATAATCTGGAGGTTTGTTCACTATACCATAAGTGGTAGGGGAGTTGAGGTCATGTGAAACATCCTATTTCAGAGACATAAATACAGTGGCATAACCAAAAATGCCAGGACCTCTCTCTGAAACGTTCGGTGGGACCCCCCCAAGCTCCTCACACACACACAATAAAATGCTTACAGACGCTAACATACTTACACACATACTTACACACTAACTAGGGGAGGGCTGGCAACTTCTGGCCTGGGACAGCAGGTAAAGCCGAGTGGCTCCCTATGTAACTAATATAGGCACTAAAACATCCTCACTTCTCACACAGTGACATACTCACATGTACCATGGCATGTTTCTACTTTTTTTTTTTTTTTCAGAAGGGCTAAATTTGCCCAGCATATTGACATTTTATATATAATATATATACACACAAAAAATGATTTCAAATCATTTTGTTATGGGAGCAACACAAATAAAAGCTGTGCACCAAGCAAGCTGGTTTGCTAGCAAGAGATAGGTCTTAGCTTGTTTTTGAGAAAGAGAAAGGATGAAAATGATATTGAGTGTGAATGCATCAATGTGATACCATGGATTCTAAAGTTGGAAGCAGGTTGAAGAACCTGTGAATAGGCAGTGACTCATAAGGGTTACTCATGACTAAATAAAGCTCTCAGACACTTGTGTGCTGGTGCTTCGGAGATATTATCAGCGGGAGGAAGATAACTGTTCATTGCCCAGTGCTCCCTATGTTCCAACTGGCTTATCAGGCTTTTGTTACTGCAGATGAAAGGTGCTGTTCCATCTACTCTGCTAAATGTTATACTTTTGTAACTAAATACAGCACTCAACACAATTTCAAGCACTCTTGAATTAACAAAGCCCTCCCTGAAATCATTATTATCATTTTTTGCGTTTCATTGTTATGTGACAGAATAGCAGTCACTAATAGCCTACCGACACAGACGCTGAAAATGCTTCTTAAATGTTACTACTGTGTGTTGTTTTCATGATATTAACCTTTGAGTTCCGAGAGGTTGGAAAACCTTTTTTTCTCTTGGGAGGATTGGCCAATTTTTGTAGCATTGCTGTTCACACTTTGACTAGGGATATATATATACACACACACACAGTACCGTTCAAAAGTTTGAGGTCACATAGACATATATCAGAAATACGGTGTTATTGCACGTTGATCATTAAAAATAATTTTACAATAATGTTAGCACAGCAGGATATAGGGGTATATCTTCAAAGATTTGTACATGCAACCTCCACTGCACTACAGAAAAGTATTTTCCAAGCTTGTATGTGGTTAATGCAGAAAGAGTTAAGTGATAAATCTGCTCTGGGGTTTTTTTTTGTTAGCCTACTAGATACAAGTGTATTTTTTTATGGAGCAGCACATGTGATGTCCCAATATTCTTGAGGCTGCGCTGGCCAAAAAGAAACGACACATCATATTGAATGTAGAACAACAAACTTAAGCACAAAAGATCTATACAAATTCCATTTGGTTGCCCCAGCGGACAGATTGCCTAAATGTGCATTGGAAACTGTGCAACTAGATCATCAATGTACTCTGTCCTAGGATGATTAGGCTGACCTAGGCCAACAGGCCCAGGGGGAAGAGTCCCTTGTCCAATTTCCGACTGCCCTATTAGGAGATCAAGCTCCCGAATAGGTTGGAAGAGGAGATTAGAGATCTCCCATGTAACTATGCCATTTATGCTACATTGGTCTATGCCAAACAAGCAGACCTCCATAGTATCTCATACCGTATGCCACAAGTCCTTCTGAGACAGAGAGCCTATGATATAACATTGTGTCCTGTCTCTCTCAGCAAAGAAGAAGCATAGCATAAGTTAGATTGGATCCTTCTTGTGATATTTCCCTGGGTGCATGCCTTGGGTCTACATAAATACACCACTGGCTGTGTATACACGTTGCCACACAATTCCTGGGACACAATTACTAGGGGCAAGAGGTGGCTCTCGCGTGACATATTTTTTAACTGCCCTTATTTTGAATGTCCATTTTTCATGCAACCGATATGTCAACACATCCTACACCCTTTTCTTTCATTTGGAAACATGCCAGTTATTATTGGTTTTAACAGAAATAGTCTCTTATTTCACACATCTGGGTTATTTGTTTAAGGTTAGGCAAGTCTGCTATTACAGGAGGAATTACTTGTGGCTTAAATTGAATACTTCCAAGCGGGGATTGTATGTGACTACAAGGAGTTTTTGTTGATTCTTGGTATTTGATTGTCAATTATTGTTCGGTGGCAACCTTGGTTTCTGTATCCCCTATATGATGAATGGAACTGTTTGCTTCTGTCTTTATCTGAACAGATGTCAGAATATCTGTATTTACTGGGTGAAGCCTGACATATCTGTGTTATAAATTAATGGGATAATGATATCAGAATGGGTGTTTGTCCTAGACATATTATTGTTTCAAAGTTAAGGTGTGTACTATAATCCCCAAATACAAGAAAAGCTTACCATTGCACCTATGAAATGCTGCTATGATTGCAGCAGAATTCCTCCAACCTGGGGGCTAGAAGACAAGGGTGGAGTGTATGGGTGTATGTAGCTGGTACTATCCTCTAGTGACCAAATTGACACATATTTATATATTGTGTTATGTAAGAACCTCTTGCCTGATAACATTCCAGACCCATTTTCCCTCTTGTTCTTCTGTTATTACCTTTTCCCACTAAAATTTTGTTTGCTATATTGAAAACTATTTTTCTTACTTTATGGATGCATGTTAAAGTTCCATTAATTGATTAAGACGTACAATACATTGTCTGACATCAACATTACCCAGAACCGGTGTTCTTAAAATAAAGAATTGAGCTGTGTGTCTTCTAAGATGAGTTTAATAAGTCTTCAAAAACTAGAATAGTTTTCCTCCATTTTACAGCTCCTTATGCTAGAATAGCTTTCCTCCATTTTAAAGCTAAAAGACTTGGATAACAATGTAAACTTGGTCCCAAGACTGGTTGAATTTTGTCAGCTATAGGTGTTCCCAACTAAAAAATAACTGTTGTACATACTCTTTGTGTAGTGCATGCTACCAGATGGGACCTATGAAGAAATGGGGTGGACATTCCTGACATCGACCAGGCACCTCTCTTTGGGGCATAACCTTTCCTTTGTAATCTTAAGTAATACCAATGAGAATCAAGATTTTGGGGTAGCTCAAATTTATTGTGTCCATGAACCATGAACTAGAATGGAGTCAGGAAATGGTATGTAGGAGGAAAATGGTTGACCATAAATGCTTTAAACAGCACATATGGAAGGCGTTGGAAGCCCTCATAATTTGAAGTAGATCAATGTGGTAACAAGGGCCATTAACCTTCGATAAAAAAGATAATGTCCCCTTTAGGTCTTAAGAATAGGAGCCCCTTTTTACTGCATGATCAAGTGAGCACATCCTTATTACGTTACATTTTTTTATATAGCACCAGCAAATTCCGTAGTGCTGTTACAATCAATTAAATAATTGAAGATCAAACAATAACAAACTGGTACAAAAGGACAAGAGGGGCCCTGCTCTTGCAAGCTTGTAATCTAGTCGGTGGTTGAGGGGGAAAGTTAAACAATAGGAAACCACTTCTTGGATGAGTGGATAGGGTCTGAGGCTGTTGGTCATTCAGATGGCTTGATTAGGATGATGGCTGAGAGTATTGGGTAGAAAGGTTGTACTCTTCTTGAAAAAGGTGGGTTTTTCGGAAAGATTTTGAAAGTCATGTAAGAGGGAGAACATCTCTATAATTTAGTTTCACCCAGCACAGAATCTCCTATCCCCGTGCTGTAAATATGGATGTCTGCACAGATGGTGCAGCTGGTGGCATTGCCCAGTGATAGGGCTAGGGTAGAACAAAAGGGTAGTATGACACTGATTTAAAGCACACCACTGTTTTATTAGATTGATCCCAAGACCTTTTATAAAGTTTAAAAAAGTGGTTTTACTTACCAGTGACAAATAAACCGTTGAAACTACCTTATTTTATTATAGCTGCCAAAGATCACAACCTAGCTAGCAATGGGGTTTTATAACAGTGGAAGCAGAAATAACCTGCATGCAATTTAACATTTTAGTAAATAGGCCTAATGTTTAAAAGTAATTCTCTTGAGATAAACCATATCTCTTAACAAGTTATCTGCTCCAGAGATGACTTAATGTACTGTTTATGAATCTGCTGGGGTAATTATAGAGGAAGTAAAATTATCGCAGCAATATTTCAAAGGCACATTCTTATCAAAACTAACATTCATTTCCTGTGTGTTCAGAGCACAACAATAAAAAAATGAATACGACTGTGACAAAATTATGTAAATAGAAAAAAATATGAAAATTGAACAATTAAATCAACACCGCAGCTAGGAGAAAGCAGCAAACTAATGAGAAGAAAACAGTTAAATTAAGAAATAAATTATAATAATGTTGATGTTTTCAAAATTACGGTTTTTATTGTTTATCAGTCTATTTTGTTGCCAAATGGAAGTATAAATGTAGGAACTGCAATACACTACAAAGTTGGAAGACAACTATGTATTTGCCTTTACCAGTACCTTGTGAAAGACTATTCCTTCAACATTATGGGAACTCAGAGGCATAATTTCCATAACCCCACTTGAACAGCTTGCCTGTTTCTCCTTGTACTTCAATCCACTGTTGTAATTTTAAAATGCATCCAGAACATTATACCAACAGGGACTTTATGACATTGCATTCTAAATACATAGACATTAATATGTAGTTGGTCCCCCTTTGCAGCTATAACAGCTTCCTCTCGTCTGGGAAAGCTTTCCACAAGATTTTGGAGTGTTTCTGTGGGATTTCTTGCTTATTCTTTCAATAGAGCATTTGTGAAGTCAGGCACTTATGTTAGATGGGAAGGGTTGGTTCACAATCTCCGTTCCAGTTCATCCTGAAGGTGTTTGATAGGGTTGAGGTCAGGGATCTGTGCGGCCAGTCAAATTCTCCCTCACAAAACTCATCCAACCATGTCTTTACGAACCTTGCTTTTTTCACTGGGGCACTATCATGCTGGAACAGAAAAGGGTCTTCCCCAAACCGTTGTCACACAGTTGGAAGCATAGCATTGTCCAAAATGTGTTGGTATACTGAAGCATTAACATTTCCCTTCACTGGAAGTAAGGGGCTGGCCCCAACCCCTCAAAATCAGGCCATTAAAACCCCTCCACCAAACTGTATCGTTCTCCTGGCATCTTCCAAACCCATAATCGCCCATCAAACTGTCATTCCACAGCCACCGCCACAGTTATAAGCGGGTGTGCACACTTATGCAACAGGTTATTGTGTTGGGTTTTTTTTAAATCCCCTAAATATTTCAGCTTGTTTTGCAATTGAATTGTTCACGTTATAGGTCACATTAAAGGTGGAAAATGTTCTTACATGATTTATCTTTGTCTCATTCTTTAACATTACAAGAACCTAGCAATTCAACAGGGGTGTGTAGACTTTTTATATCCACTCAATGGCGGAACTACCGGGGTCGCGACTGCGACCAGGCCCTGGCGTTCTGCCAGTCAGGGGGGCCCAAGGGGTGCCGAGCGGTTGCTGAAAACGACTGCTCGGCACCTCTTGGGCGCCCCTGACTGGCAGAACTCCAGGACTCCTCTGCTCCCCGCCGTCTGTGTCTGGTGCCGGGATATTACATCACATATCACCACATGACTGCACGGTAAGTGACCTACAAAGGGGGGGTAGGGAGGGAGAGGGTAGAAAGTGAGAGGGAGTAGTGGAAGGGGTAGTAGATGGGTTGGGGGGGCCCTTAACAGATTCTCGCACCGGGGCCCTGAGGTTTCTAGTTACGCCCCTGTGTCCACTGCATAACAATTACCACACTAGATGCATTTTAGAAATGCTGATCATGTTTTTTTTGCTCTTTGTACTTATTTTTCCAATTTACTTATTCTTACCTTTGATCATTCGGGACTTGCATAGGCTGCGAGAGATTGGTGGCTAGAAGCTTTAAAGATGCCCTGTAAATAAAGTTTTAATAGCATAAAGATGAAAGGTTGTGATCACCAGTTATGATTGTCAAACACAAGCATGCTATATGATTTACACGTATTTGAAGTGAGTCGTGAAATCTGCATGTATTTGTTAGTGTGTTCAGGGCATAAATCCAATTAACTGAAGAGAAAATCCAGCTTTTGGTTGTGTGAACTACCATGTAAGTTTATGCTTAATGAGTTTATGCTAGGGGGGGTAGCAAGATGGCAAGAGTGACCCCTTGTGGGAGATATTAAATGTAAGATCCTATCTTATCATTGGATCTTGGAGATGCTAGATACCAGGTTTGCATATTTAGGATTTTTTAATTTTCTAACTATATGCTCAGAAAAAATAAAGTACTTTTGAAGATGCACACTGAAATAAATACAAAACAAATAAATACATACATAAGGTTGCATGAGGACGTAACTCTTTACCTGGAAGGAGTAGCTACATCTATACAAAGGAAGATGCAAACAAATATAAGGAGCATTTAGTGAAATGCTCACCGTTATTTTTTTGTTGGCAGCACATACTCAAGGTGGATCTGTGTTGACTAGCACAAGTATGCCATGAGAGGATGACCAACAGTTTTCCTACCATTTCTAAAGGCTTTTTCTTCTTTACTAAGCCCTCATTTTCATAGATTTATGCTTGCTTCCTGAAGGCACTTAAATCTACCTGGATAGTGGGTTCTTGCTGCATAGGGATAGACAAGACATCTCAGAGGAGGAAAGCAGCCAAACTCCAAAGTTCCTTATAAAAATGGCTTTATCACCATGGCAAACAATAGAATAGTTCAAATCCACTGGTTAAATTTCTATTTCGTTGGTTTCATACTTTGTACGCGTGGCTTTCCCACATCACCCCAACAGCGTGTAATAGTATTTTGCGTTTTTATGGTCCTGTTATTGTTGGTGTTCACCAAGCCTGTGTGACTCAGCAGCAGTCTCTAACAAACGGTACAATTTTTGGTGAGTAATGCAATTAGCTATGATAAAAGGAATAAGGTCATATTAATTGAGTTTACAGCAGGTGTCCCGAGATACGCATTTTAAGTGTGCGGCCTTATGAGTTGGTCTTCAAACCAGGGGTAAGCACCAAGTGGCACCACAGATATTGCTACATTAAAACTCTAGACTAGTGCATAACCACAGGTCAAAAAAAAGAGTTTTGTATTACATGTTTGATTATGTAATAGATACATGACACTAGGGGAAGCGGTTGCCCTGAAATTATTTCATTAAATACCAATACCTTTTGTACTTAGGGGACTGACTGGCATCCAGAATGTTTGTCCCATTCTGCATGTGGTTGAATATTAACACGGGTGCTGCACATTAGTGCATCGACCAACCAAATCAATTGAGTCAAATACAATTAACTTGCAGTAAAGATTCACATTCCAGACGTGTCATAAAAAGTCTTGTATGTGTTTTCAGATTAAAACGTACCATTATCCCCTATTACACTTAAAACAGGAGCTAATCTGCGGCATAACTTTGTGTTGAATTCATCTGTGGTAAAGTGAACAGTACGTAGGCTAACTTCAAATAATTAGCCTGTCAGGAAATGTCAATTAACAGAACACAGCTTTTCATGTGATTAATTATTACTTAGTTTACATGGAAAATTATTTTTTAAGAGTACAATTTGAAAGACGTTTTAGAAATGATCAAGACATGACTTGTTCAAAAAAAGCGATTCAATGGAGAGCATATCTTAACAAGATAACAATGTCAAAACATGATGTCTTAAAGATATTTTTATGAGGTGTTCCATCAATATAATTATGGTGTAAGAAATTCAAGACGCTGCCAAGCAGAGTTTATCTCATTAAATTAATTAAGCTGAGGCATTTGACTTGAGTACTCCTACATACTAATTCTCACACTAATACAAAAGAATGGGCTAGAGTTTCACAACTGGGTCACACTAGTTCTCTGCCCAAATGCAGATTGCGATTGTAAAACGCCAGGCTCTTACTATAAACGACATAGCAATTAATGTTGCGTCAAATTTTAGTGTACCTTATTTCTTTGACTATGATTTAGCTGTGAAGTCCACCAAGTATCAATGACACATCCTGGACAGAGAGCCAGTCCTGCTGGTTGTAAGTCTAGGAAATGACTGACAATCAAAAATATGGAAACCATAAGAGAAAGCTCATTCATGTAGCTTTCTGTTTTAAGACAGAGGTGCGGGATGTTCCTCTAACCCTGGGATATCTGCAGATAAAACAATAGGCACAGAGTATGCCAACGTACTTTCTTCTGTAACACGATATTATAAAAATGTAATGGCACAATCTCATTTTTATTCATGTGGAACGTTGACACCACCTTGGGTAGGTACTGTGCTGCTGTTGCAACTCATCTTCTTGAGGAAATGTGAACAGAACTTCATGATAGTATTGTTTTCCAATATGGTTTTTACACAGGGGATTCCCACCAACATGGCCTTCAAAATTAAAAGAAATGCAGGATTTCAAGAGTTTCACAATGTCAAACTGTTCCTTGGGTTAGAGAGGAGAGAAAAAACTAATCAAAAAGGTGTATACCACTGCACTAGAAGCAGGAGATTTAGTATCCACCTATTACTTGATTTTTAAAGAGCTCAAACCCTTTTCATAACTGGCTGAAGGAAAAACCTTTTCTCAAATGCTAAATCAAAAACATACGCACAAAATATTCTGGCTTTGAGGGTCTTAATGACACCTAGAGAGCCTGTTACCGGTCAAATTGTTGCATTCAGTTTTCAGACATTAAACTGAACCAGATGCCCAATTTGTGGTCGCATGGTAAAGACAATGTATCTACGGTTTGCCCTAGTGGCAGACCACCCTTGAAAAGTACTAGGGAGCCTCTTGAATTGGAATTAGTCACCATAAAGGTCTCTATGGATTCCTAGAGAGAAATCTCAAGATTGGTTCCTATAGGGAGGACCCTATTGCCCGTGATACATGTGTGCAAGTCAGTGCAAGTGCTGGTTCAACTTATGTTAGCATGAATTCAGTTTTTTGTTGTTTTTTTTTAAATTTGAATAACAAATCTAAGCAGGTATTGTCTACTTATAGCATTATGTAGCTGGCAAAATGCCCTTTATTTGGTTGCTATGGCAATGGATGCCTGTCTTGGTACTTGACAGTATTCTTCTACCATATAAAAGAAAAGCAGCCCCCTTAGAAGATGCAAGAAGAGTGATGATCCCATTCCTTTTAAAGTTATGTCACCAAAATATCCTATTAAACTTTTAATTATATATTTACAGTATTCCTCTCCTTTGTTTATGTATAAAGTATCCATTTTATCGA
The DNA here is from genome assembly GCA_009364415.1 of Spea multiplicata. Lineage (NCBI taxonomy): Eukaryota > Metazoa > Chordata > Amphibia > Anura > Pelobatidae > Spea > Spea multiplicata. Next base: position 41,030 of record VKOC01020631.1, read on the forward strand.
CTGTGCTTAAGCCTTCCCTAATATTTATTGCTTGGGGCCACTAAAAACCTAGGACCCCTCCTGGAACCCAAGTATATATTAAACAATGCAAAACATCACACAAACTATATTACATAATGCGTATGCTCTGCAAACTCACACGTAACCCAAAAATTATTGGATATGATCACGAAGAGTTTAATCATTGAACCCAGTCATATGGCGTCACAAGCAAACGCCTTGTCAGCCCTCATGATGAACTCATGGTAATTAAGAGACATCTAGAGAACCGGGGTGGGGGGGGGGGAACTATCCAGACATAACTAACATTCACAACATTGAGACACAAACACCGTGTTATGACGGTTCTGTAAACATACATAAGTTCTGTAATTAACTTTTTTTTAATACTAAAAGTCCTGTTGTAGATAAAGCATTTAGAGAGTTTATAAATTAAATTTGCTCTCAGTCATATGATGGCTGCAAAATGTGGTTAGTTGCTATAGAAACCAGCAGTTTATTATTCAAAAGGCAATAGGTTGGACTGGCATTAAAAATTTACAAATCAGACATATTTTAAAAACTAAACTAATTTATTAAATTTAAAATACCAAATCACATTATACTTGAAGCTGGGCAGGTTTCAGGCAGAGAATCAGCAGCTCGTGTATCTTAACCATGCCTTTATTTAAGCTTTATAGGAGTTATATACAAAAAGAAAAAGTTGGTGGTTCCATCATTTTTTCTTGAAATATGTCATTGATGCATAATTGTCAAAGCACTTCATGCAGGCTGGCCATAAACTTGCAAAATAGAAACTTCTATTGCTTTCACCTACCGTTGGAATTTCAGAAAACAATCTATATCTACCAAGTCCGAGATACACCTGTGTTTCTGTAGTTGTCTGACTGACAGCTGGTGGTCATCATCAGCGCGCATCACAGCCAGTCCGTTAAGAGCAAGAGTTGACAGATTGAAACCTCTTGTTTGAGCTCACAAATGGTTGAGAGGACCTAGATAAGATCCCCTTCTACTTGCCAAGGTAAATGTTGTTAATCACTAGAGGAGCAGTAAGTGATTAATGTTGGCTAGATCACTGTCGGCAAGCAAGCAGGGCCAGCTTGTAACAGGCCATATCAAAGGTTATGGTCCTGTAAGGGTTATGGAAAGCCCCTCCACTTAAAATCACAGGGTAGCAGAGGCATTATTATACAGTAGTCTACACCAGAAGACTTTCCCCTCAGAAATCTCGTAGTGCTACCACAACTGCAAAGGGATTCTGGTGAATGCAAACAATGTCAACAATGATCACCTATTTGCCTCTATCACTTTACATGGAAAATTAAAAACTAAAGCAGAATTTGCTTATTTATTAAATAAATAACATCATAGGAGACCCATGACGTTATTTAATTAATGGAGTGTTACTCTAGGCCTCACCTAAAGCAGCTCCATCAGATCTTCCTGTTCTGTGTTGTGCTACAAGTCTTTGCATAGGGCCCTGGAACATGACATCATATCTCGGTTCTCTGTATTTAAAGGTCACACAGCACAAGTAATATGGAAGACTGTGAAAGCTAAACACAGATCTCTACAGCGTAGGGCTACAAGTGAGACGGATTTATCCAGCCAGCCCATGAAGCTGCAGAGCATAGGGTTAATGTATCTGATCTCATGTTGATTTCACGAGTTCAAGATGCCAGCGACACCACTGCATATTGCTATAGTGTATGTAAATAAATCATTTTAAGCATCCATCACATAGAACTTCCCCAATATTGTCATTTTTAATGGTTTCTTAGATATTTCTTAAAATTAGTAACAAGACTGTATAATATCTCAGAGTTACATCTCTGTTTTGAAAGATTATCACATAAAAGTTTGTATAATCTTTGCAATAATGTTAAAATGAAAACATTTAGTGAAAATCAACACCAGGTTGGCAAGAGAGCTTTAAAAAAAAATTTAAGAAAAAAACTACACATCATTTATGAAGTAATACCAGTTCCTAGAACTGCCGACAGTCAAAGCGTACCGCAAGGAGTCCTCTGTACTGAACTTAAAACGAAATTGTAAACCAATCAGAATAAAACTGGTATAAAGCAATATTTATAATACAAGGGGGATCGCTTGAGCTATAACAATGATTCAAGAAGCAATATGCATTTACAAAATTCTGACAGTTTTAATCTATAACTCCATTCCTAAAAACAGGCTTACTATTATGTGGAACCAGGGAAATTATACACTGCATCTACTTTCGCTCTAAAACAGTATATAAGTAATGTAAATTTATTCTGTCAGCTAAAATGTTATGATCCTGACGAGAAAACCAAGCTGGCTTGTTTAATTATATGTCAATATATTTTGGCCAACCCTCCCTCATCCTATAGCGAACCTATGGCACCCGTGCCACAACAGGCACACCAAGGCCTATTGTGGCGTGGCCCTCCCTTTATTTCAGGCACTGGTCACTGCTCCTTCGCTTCCTTAGAGCGATCAGCAGTCTTTGTACAGCTATTCATTTTTAGAAGGTTAGAAAGACGTATCTTGGTGCAGATAAATAGATTTAGGGTAAAAATTCATAAAAACAGTAAAATAAGCAGAACAATTTGATCCAATTTTAACCCTGTCATGTCCATGACATACCATGTCACCAGTCACCCACATATACATATATATATATATATATACATCCATACATATATATATTAATCTGAACTGCATTATATATATATATTTAAAAGAAAATCATACTAAATGATGGTTCATGTATACGTAAGGTTTCTATAAAAAATAAAATAAAACTGTTTGTCCTGAAAAATAAAAAAACTGTACAAAATGTGTGTGGTTAAACAAAAAGAGGGGAAATTATGCTTAAAAACAAGCTAGCAAAGGTGCTAAAACGCTTTAGTCCTGAGATGTAAAGAATTAAAAAATACCCTTCATCCTTAAGGTGTCACGGAGCAAATTACCATGTATTTTCTCGTTTTCGGCATTTATTGAGATAAGAAAATTTGTGGCTTTCGACAACAGAAGTCCTGTTGCCTAAAGCATTATTATAATGGTATATAAAGAGCATCTGGATGACTTACCAGCATGAACACCTTCTATGCTACACTTATAAGTATATAGATGGCCCTTGGAATTACAGGTTACTGAATAAAACCAAATAGTGGAAATACTTCATTCTAGAACATTATTACTAACAGGTATATGTGTCAGCTCTGATTCATGTATGACTGCAGGCCTAACTGCAAATTGCTACTTATCTGGATACAAGCCATCAATCCATTAGACATGAGCCAACGACACACTTATCAGATGTGTCTCACAAGCTGGATAATGCCGTTAGCAGCTTTCTTTATAAATGTTTTGAAAGCATTTTGGGTGTGTTGTCTCTTGAGTTTCTGCAAGTTAAGTATGAGCTCATGTGAAAATAAAATAATCCCACTGGCAAACGTTGAACAACAAAACATTGAAATGAGAAATGACAAAACGCCTAAGGATATCCCGTGGAATCCGAGGAACATTAAAGTGGACCTGTCACCTTATACAACTTTCAGTGGTTTTTTTTAGCTAAACTGCCTATAGCCATATAGTAACTACGTGGTAACTACACAACTTTTACCGCCTGCAATTGATAAATAACATCTAATGAATGATATGTGCAAGAGAGAAGTAGAGAAAAACTTTTGTAGGAGAGAAAGTGAGGTAGAGTTAGGTTAAAGGAGAGTGCCTGAACTGGCCCTGTATAATGCATGGGAAAAATCACACGTACTGGAGAGCCAAAGCTGAAATCTGAATGCTGCATCTCACCTCGACTTACATGAAATGTTCAGTTTAGAACATAAACCCCTGAGACTAGATGCACAAGAGAAAGAAGTCTCTTCTGTTACAGAAAGTTATCCTGTGAAATGAAAAAGCAATGTACTTGCAATCTGTGATGGCCTGCAGGCCACATGGACTGTATGGAAGGAAATTCATTTTTTTTCCTTCACTTTTAATACTTAAGTAAGGCATGGGTGTTAAATTCCAGGCCCCGAGTGCCACAAACGGACCAGGATTTAGGCAATTCTTTGCTTCAAACACAAGCGATTGAATCAGTTCAAACCAATTTGATTTAGCTGAAAACCTGGAGTTCGACACCCAGGCTGCAAGGTAATCTAATTTGATCAGCTCTTGCTATATTGGCATTAAATATAATGTTATACTCTGCCAGCATCATCAGTATAGTCTGAGCATTATATAGTGTGTAAAAAAAAATTCAGTATCCTGGAATATAGTGTTTTTATATTGGGAATTGTGTTCCCAGACTAGCAAAATATAACGCTGATGCCCGATCAGTTTTTTTCAAAAGTAACAAATGAATATTTACTGTATTTCTAAAAATGCAGTTACAGAATGAACATGCTATTAGATTCAAAAACCAACACTCTATAATGCACTCCCAACTCTCTTCATATAGGTAAAAAATTACCATTTATAGGTGAACACACATTTTTCTCCCAATTTCTGAAAAATGAAGGACTGTAGGAAACAATGAGCCACGTTTCCCTTTGATGATAGTTTATAGAGTTCATTTGCTTTAATGTAGAGGGACAGGCGTGTTGATTGCAGCGGGTTGGAATCTGGTGAACTGGAACTAGAGAACAAATATATTCACACACCCCAGTTACATGCAAGGAAGCAGAAAGGAGGCCATGCCCCAGCCGCTGCACAGGAACCTAGTCATCCGAGTCTTCGTCTTGCTGATTTCGTTTCTGGCAAAGTTAAGATAAAAAAACATTAAGTAATATGAATACATTTTTATTTTTTTTAAGTAAAATTTATCTTGCAGTCCCCAGACATTAAACAGCACTATCTTATATTCTATCATGGCTTCATTTTTGGTGAAGAGGGGCCTGTTACGTTACAGCAGGTTATGCGGAGGTTTAACTTCATTGCTACGTTGCTGATGTGACTCCAGCACGTCATATTCCATGTTCAGTACCCCTAAGTGTCCTTGTTCTAGACTGTGACTATATGCTTTTTTATTCGTATAAGGCCCGGACTCACCATTTGGCACATTGGGCAAATGCCTGTTGTGCCAATGGCAGCATACTTTACCTTACTGCCGAGCAGGGGCATGGGCAGATCAGGTCTTTCAGTGTGCCGCCGCATGCTGCGGGAGTATAGAAGCACAACATACGGCTGTGTGTATCCAGCTGGCAGTCACTACTATATCACTAAGCTGACAGCTTTTCATCCCCAGCCTGGCCCTGTAAGATACAGAAGATAATACTCACCAATTTTAGAAAGTCAATCAACTTATGGGCATCTTCACCTGTTGAGAGATCAACAAAATCCTTTGGCAATCGATAACTCAAGTAAGGGCTGGGCTGGACAGTAACTTCACTGGTTGTATAACGAAATATAGGACAGTCCTGCAAGAAGGGGAATAAATAGGAGTTTAAGACAATTATAATAGCCACATTCACAAAATAAAATACGGTAACATAGTAGCATTATCATTTTCAGCTGTATGTAATTGCAATTACAACTAAAGGAACACTTGTTAGCTTAGTAGGTTTCTCTAAGATTTGCTCTAGAATATAGGAAATACTTGTTGTGCCTCTATATAATTCATTTAGATCTATTAATCTAATTAGAACTTACAAAAAGCATGCATTTGGTAGCTACTTCATATATCGCATACTGTGTCACGTCTACATTTTTTTTACACTTAGACACTCTGGGCAGGCTTATGGAAAAAGAATGCCCATCAAAGTCCTTTGTAAATTCTCTAAACTGACAAAATAAATTACTGCTATAATAACAGCTATAGCAGAAAGCCTATTCCCCCTTGAAGCAGCCATGGCAGGAGATGTGTTCGACCAAACACATTCCCTGCATCCAAAATAGCTGGGGTCAGAGAAGCTGCAAATGCATATCGGGGCGTTCTACAGAGTCCCCCTTGCATTTGCAATACGGACATACATTTAAAAGGTAACACGCAGCTCTCACATGAATTGAAGTAAAAATGATGGCTCTAGTATCGCTTTAAAGAGAGATTACCCTAAATTTCTGTAAGTCTAATTGTTATGTTATATACTACTTGTCGTGTCCTGTTTACCCATTATACAGCACTACGGAATATGATGGCGCTCTATTAAACAAAATATAACTACAATAATTACTTCCAATGGCTTACCTGCTCTGCTGCCTCTCCATCCCCATGAGACTCACTGAGGTTTTTGCCTTTCATTAGTTCTTCCCACATAAAGAGCAAAGAGTCCGTCACTTCACCAAATGGATTAAAGTCAATTAGCCATACCTTGCCCTGGAAAAACAAATTACATTGTTTGTGGTTACAAATTCAGTTTATCTCAAATATTTTTTTTTCTGAGCAATATACTCAGATAAATGCTAGACATGGTAATGTAAAGTAACGCATGTGAGTAGTAAAAACACATTCCAAAGCAATTATACTGATTGAAAAAAACCAAAAAAGTACAAGAATTAGTTTTAATACATTCTAATTAGAAGTTAATTATAATATTGATTGGGATTATGGCCTTTACAATGTAGACATAATCTAAAATGGTTTAAGGTGTTTTTCCTCTTGGCAGATTATATTAACATTAGCTGTAAATTGTTTGGATGATCAGCAGTATACTGTAGTTAATTATTACCCACCCACAACATCTTAAATATGATCCTTAATTGTCCCGGAGTTACAGGACTCAATTGAGATGGGTGACCAGGTAAATATAGCACTAATTATAATAATAAAAATGTAAAAAAACAAAACAAAAATACATTTAAAAATATATACCATTGCTTGTTGTATTTCTCTAGAGCGCCAGGAAGCATTTTAAAAGTGGATTACCACTGGTTTTGATGTTTGAGCATTTTTAGGTAAAATCCCCCAGTAGGTATGAAAAATGAAAAATACACACAGAACAATCGACTGCTCATTTCACGTTTTCAGCCCTTTTGTTGCTCGTGTATTTTTACCCCAGCATTAATTGTATTTACACAACATAAGCCTTAAATTCATAATTTTTTTGTGCTCACAGCCTGCGCAGTACAGAATGTGCTCTAAGAATGCAATCAATCATTTTCAAAGAAATTGTATAAAAATGTATTTTTATAACATTACACTCGCAAAGTAACATAACCCAGCTTGCTCCAGTAAGAAGACATCTGTCAGACCTTACAACGGTTTCATTTTTACAATTAAAATGAGAATCAAACTTCTTTTTGTCAACACAGGATCAGCATTTCATGTTCTGTTGTATAAAATATGAAATATATCCACACATACACAGTGCCTTGCAAAAGTACCCCCTCCCCCTTTGCATTTTTCCTATTGTGTTGCATTACAACCTGGAATTGAAATGGATTTGTATTTGGATTTCATGTAATGGGCATTCACAAAATAGTGCAAATTGGTGGAGTGAAATGAAGAAAAAAAAACTTCTTTAAAACAAATTCTAAAAAATAAAAATAAATGAAAAAGTGGTGCATGCATATGTATTTACCCCCTTTGCTATGAAGCCCCTAAATAAGATCTGTTGCAACCAATTAACTTCAGAAGTCACATAATTAGTTAAATAAAGTTCACCTGGGTGCAATCCAGGTGTCACGTGATTTGTCACATGATCTCAATATATGTACACCTGTTTTTTGTTGGTGTTGTGCGACTCGTGGAGTGTGTTTCATGCTTAGTGAAAAGCAGCAGAAGCCCGATCCTTTGTAGAATTCTTCTATCTACGTGCTTAAACCGTAAAATCAAGTCCGTGCTCAAAACAATGCCATATCCTCGCCGTGTTCAAAAAAGCCGTGAATCAACTTGATGTTGATAGGCACACGTGCACTAAAAAAAACTGTGCAATTCGGGAGTGAATAAACAGAAATAAAGAAGTGGTGAAGAATGCTCTTCTAGCGAGGCCTTCAGTGCCATTCGTTGTACTGAAAGACCCCAGAGTCTGCAACAGGACAGACCAAGGGGCACCACCAAGCACACGGCACCAAAAAGACCAAGGAGCTCTCCAAACAGGTCAGGGACAACATTGTGTAGTAGTACAAATCAGGGTTGGGTTATAAAAATTTAAGGTGATGCGTCCTTTATTACAAATGGCCATAACTATTTAAAATGGCATTGTGTGTACCAAATACTATTTGCCTTGACAATGGCATTTGTATTACCATACAATTTTACATTCCTCATTTTACCCGATTTATGCGATTTTGATTATTTCTAATCCTACTCACAATGAGCTAGCCTTTTAGAATTATACTAACTATAAACTAAAAAGCAGAACACAGAGGGTTCATGTTAATGTTCATGATCTGTCACTGCACTTACCTGGCTATCTCTGTACACATCAAAGACAACTAAAAAAAAACAACAAAAGAACAGAAAAGGGTGATTAAAAGGTACTGTGATACAATTTCACTAATGCCTGCATCTTATTTTAGACACTGCCTTTCCCATTTAGAAACGTATTGTTCTTTGCCAATGGCTCTGCTTTCTTTAAAATGTTCACCGTTTTAGCAAGTGTGGAATAAATTATAAATGAATCAGTCTCTGTTTTAGCATAAAAAGTTTCAAGACTATCTTTTTCAATAATTATCTGATTACATTATGGGTTATTAAGTATGGAGAATAAATATCCATATATGCAATTGCCAACACGATAAATACAGTGCCTTTTATTTACAGCACCAATGGCATTCATGCCTTCCATGTATCAGAACCAAGAAAATCCACTCCAAAGGTTCTTTTGGCTTCTAGAGGTCTGCTAATAATAATGAAATATAGATTACTTGCCAGGAAAAAAAAAATACTCAGGATGTCAAGCCAAACGAAAAATAATATTTCTTTATTATGGCCCAGAAAACAGAAAAACATAATTACTACAAAATTAGCACTAGCTGAATATATTTTTTTTAAAAAATAACGTAGCCATGAAATTATAGAATGTAGTCATTGAGTTATTTTGAATAGACGGTAGCTAATCTTTAAAGGTAAAAGGCAGCATGTGAGAAAGAAAGGGGGTAATGATGGGCGTGTGAGTACTGATGGACTGATAACAATAAAAAAAAAAAGAGTTTACAACCAACTTTGATAATTAATATACAGTTATACTCACAGTCTTCATCCATGAAGTTATGCTGAATGTGCTCCTTAAAAAAATATTGTATTGATCGTTGAATGTCTTTTTTTTGTTTACAAATATGTTCATAATATTGTGTGTAGTCCCGCTGGGATATACCTGCAACAGTAATGGAAGATATAAGGAAATATCACTGTATTAGATGGCAGGTAGCTTTTTTTTTTTTTTTATTAGCCTAAATGGATCTATCAAACTGACAGGAGATCCAGAAAATTGTAGGGTTCTGTTTGTGATCATTATAATGCTCTGGGGAAAAAAGAAAAGTTTCCCCAATTCTGAAACTTGCTCAAAACTTTTGTTATTCTATTGCATATTTACAAAGATGTGCAAGAATGAGTGGAATGAAACTAACTTTTCAATGTATCGTGTACAAGGCGTTTTAGATATTTCTACAATGAATCATCTGAAGGTCGTTTTTAAACACCTTAGGGATTGGGTACAAGTTGGCAAAATTGGAAGCAAGCGGTTTCAGTTTATACATTCCTCCTCGCTGATCTCATTGATATTGTCTGAGTTGTTTGGGTTCAATGCGAGCCAATATTTTCCAAATATCTACTGGTTTAGTTTTGAGCTTTCAAAAAAATGTAAAAGGTTATGTGTGTTTATTCCTCGGTATCATTTGGCAAATATTTCAGCGTTCCTTATCCATGTTTGTGTCTACAAGCCTTTTCTTCTGAATAGCACCTCTATTACGAAGGCAGATTGCTTCACAGAAAAAAGTCAGGACTGAAAGGGTTGTAGTGCAGCAACCACAACAAAGGAACTTACTGAAGCTTATGGTGTATGTAAAGCTACGCTAAAGAACTAATGAGCAAGAAGAACTTCAGCCAGCACCACTTCTACTAGTTAGCCTCTTGCAATGGCATTGCCCAAACCATTGGCATAGACACCAATAAAACAGGCTAATGTGCAACATCAAAGACTTGGCATCCCTTTGCAGTGTTTCTTGGGCAAACATCACAACTGTAGATGGGGGGGGGGTGATGTGTTTTTTTACTTTATTGAGGATACTACAATGGTGATATTCATAAACCATGCATCATTCTTACTTTAAGCCAGACAGAAAATGTTAAAATGTTCAAAAGGAAGGAGAAATAAACCACAATTAGCATAAATTGGCTATTCTTCTATATAAAAACATTAACACACAAACAAGGGGTTTTGATCAGTTTGATATACAACCTGCTATATGTGACGTGGCTAAAACATCATTCATAGTAGAGATTCAGCACCTTTGCAGTAAAATCTACGTGTGGTATACATACATATCAATGGAAACATTTCACGCCAACATGTGGAATAATGCAGCTTCATTATTACAGTTCAATCTTTCATCTTTGAAAGCTGCTGAATCAGTGTCAGAAATGTCAAGCATACACTTCTGCAATGTAATTACATTTTAAACAAAAAAAAACTGCTAACAGAAAACTGCTAATTATGGCAGACGAGTTGCTCTGACCCCACAGGCACGAAAATATTTAAACAATATTTAGCCGAGAAAACAGTGGCTTTAAAACTGGTTACCGTGCAGAATTAAACTGTAAGAGCAAAAAATTATTATTATTAATTTTTTAAAGATTCTGTTTTCAAAAAAAAAAAAAATGGTGCTTATAGAGTACCTTAGTACCACACATTATCACAAGCGGTGAGCGAACAATAAAGTTGATACATCATGAGAATGAGATATGATGCTGCAAAGCATAAGATAGCATTTAATGAAAGTGGAAAATGAAAAACAAAAAATGAAAGTTGATCTTGGGTGTTGAACCAGTGAAAACATGTGTGTAAAACACTTAACGAAATGATATGACAGGGAGGATTAGATCAAGGTGTGGTGCTGTAACATAGCCCCAGCTTAAGCAGTCACATGATGGGCTACTGTCCAAGTAACTTTATAGGTATACCTTCAGTTGAAGTGGATACCTTTTATAAAGCAAACATAAAAAATACCTAAACATTTCAGATGGAAAAACAGAACACTGAGGTCCCACAACCTATGTAACGTTCCATCTTGTTTTGACGTTGGCCAAAGAAAAGGTATCCACTTCAACTAAAGACTGTTCACAAGGGATAATATATATATATATATATAATATATATATATATATATATATATATATATATATGTATAAGAGAGAGACGGAGAGAGAGAGAGAGGGAGAGAGAGGGAGAGATATATAGATAATATAGATTTATCCATTCATCTTATTATCTCCAGCACACATTTTACATAGTAGTCATAGCAGGGGAAAATCTTACCTATAAGTTTATTTTCCTTAACAAAGCATCGGAATTCTGCACCTGGTATGAGTTCGCACCACTTTCTCAGAACAAGCTAGATTTATATAAAAAAAATTAAAAAAGTAAAAATAAACACACACTTAGGTCATATAAAAACCTATTTATTAATTTGTTTATGCCTTTCTATAAACCATACATCTCAAGAGAGACACTACTGTGTGGCCATTTACTAATATGTTCTTATTTACACCAGGCATTTAGAAGAACGTTTTAGAATCTTTCATTTATTTATTTAAACATATTTTAGTGGCATTCAGGGCTGTACAACTTAGTGGAATATTAATATTTCTATAATCACAAATCATTTAGAAACTATAGAAACTGCTCATCAAGATAGAACCCGAGTCAAAATGAACATGCTGTATTCATCAAACTGGGTATTATTCTCTATGATCCTTGTTGTGCGGCCGGAGAGCAGAATTATGTCTAGAAGGTGCTTTTAAATATTAATACAAATACCTTTTGCAGGGTACAATGTGTACACCATTATATATATCTGTCAATTACATTCAGTCTTTGCTTTTTGATTTGTTGTCTGTGTCTCCATGTAACGTGACCAGCATCTCACTAAGAAGCCCCGATGGGTTGCTTACCCAGAGGCTGCTTTGCTGCTTGCACTTCTGTACATTCTTCTACTCTCAGTGATTTTCCTTGGCTGTGTTCAGGATGTAGCCCAGTTGCTCCGAGGAGAGCCACGGGCACGCCAGGCTACTAGCCCGTCTAATGTTTCAAGAATTTTAAGCACAAGAGTTGTTTTCCCTGCAAAGACTGCACAGATGCAAAGGCAGTATTTATCCTTTTTTACAATTCTTGTACGATAATTGACTCCTCCTTCAAATATGACTCCAAAATGTTCAAGGGACACAGGGCTGTGTAGGATAAGACAAGGTCCCCCCCCCCCCAGAGCAAATGCTCTGAAAAATACCCCTATCGTCTTATGACTACAAGAATAAGATCCAGATCCCCCGCAGTGCTGCAGGGTCCCCGGATCTTACTCTCTGGCAGCCTCTGCTGCTGCCGGCATTTCCTCTGACAAATATATTTCCACTGTACTAATAATCAGAATACCAGAAAGTGAAGAATGCCCCCTACCTCATATTGGACTTTGGGATCCGGAGAATCATCAGCACAGTGAATAAACCTGCAAAAAGAATAAAAAAAACACGCATCCATATAACAGAAATAAAAGCACAATTCTATTATGAGTGCAAGACATTCCAAGTTGCATGCGGCACCCGTGTATGCTCTTGGAGAGATTGTATGAACAGCCCACTCCTGTAGGGGTCTAGCTGATAGATCATGACTAAGTCTACACATCAGGAGCCACAAGAATATAATACGGTTGTGTGGGGAATATTTTTTTATTTCTATATTTAGAAAGAATACATTTCCATTTCTTATTTACCATAGTGTGCTTCTGAACAATGTTTCAAACCCTTTGTACAAATTCCCAGAATACTGAAAATAGCTCAATGACACATTTATGACATCTGCAAACTGGCTTGTTACATCCGAATTACTATTTATTATTATTATTATCATAAATATCCCAATTTCATTAGGGTAGAACAAATGGCATCACAAAATGGAATAACATTGCAACACAAAATAAACTTTCATGAACCAGAAATTAGATTTTCTGTAATTCTAAAGGGCTGGACAAGCACACAGAAACAGGTATCCTTAGCTATTAAAATTTTAATTTCTGCCACCTAATGTTTTGCGCTTACAATGATCTTTATGGATTAATGCACTGCCTTGCCGATTTTGTGTGTATATGTATATACACACATATACAAACGCATACACACACCACTCAGCCTTAACTTTATGACCATTGACGGTGGATGGGATATATTAGGCAGCAATTGAACATTTTGTCCTCAAAGTTGATGCGTTAGAAGCAGGGAAAAATGGGCAAGAGTAAGTATCTGAGCTACTTTGACAAAGACCAAATTGTGATGGCTAGACGATTGGGTCAGAGCTTCTCCAAACTACAGCTCTTGTGGGGTGTTCTCGGTCTGCAGTGGTCAGTACCTATCAAAAGCGGTCCAAAAAAGCAAAAGTGATGAACCAGCGACATTAACTGATAATGACACTCCAGCCATCATACGAACCTTAAAGAGTACTAAAAAAAAAAAAGAATGATTCCAAAGAGGCAATCATGGTCACTGCCTTGTCCATTGGAAGCCTGTGTGGTCAGTCTGCACTAACACCTGCGATTGATGAAGCTGAGGTTAGACCCCAAGTCCTGTTCATTTCCTTCCCTAAAGCGTACAAAGGAACTTCAGCATGTTGGCCGATTCCTATGGTATCTTGAAATTACCCCAGCGATAACAAAAAAAACAAAAAACCATGAATTGCCTAAATGTTTTTAGAAGCCATTGAGAATGTTATTTTAATTGTAGCTTTAAGACAATCTTCTGAAAAAGTTGTTTTCATTTTACACAATTCATATATCATTAATGGGTGACTGCCAGTGCCCAGGGTCCTCCATCATACTGACAAATCTGGGATAACGTTGTAGGATTACGAATTGGTGGCAGATTAGGTGCACTGAAGGGTAATGAAAATGTATGTGCTAACACAACTTTTGCCTTTCAAACCTGGTTACGATAACAAATATAATGAGAAAAAAGGATATATATAAAAGGAATAAAGTGTACCTGGTGCTTCTAGCATCTATCTAGTTTACATACAATTTGTAAATGACAAATGAGGCTTTATACGCTCATAAGGTACATTTGTTTAAAGGTAAGACTGTACAACGCAGTGTGCATTTACAAACATTCGTGAGAAAATGCCACCTTTACAATAATTCAGTTTGTGAACTTTTATCCCTGCTAAATATTCCACGGTCAACTGTAAGTGGTATTACTGGGAAGCGTTTAGGAACAGCAGCAACCACGAAGCGGAAGACCGTGTAAAGTCACAGAGCCGGGTCACTGAGTGCTGAGGGGCATGGCGCGTAAAAGCCCCCAACACTCTGCTGAACAACTTTGGGATAAACTGAAACGGAGTTTGCAAGCCAGGCTTTCTTGTTCAACATCAGTCCTGACCTCACAAACACTCTACTGGGTGAATGAGCAGAGATTCCCACAGAAACACTCCAGAATCTTGTAGAAAGCCTTCCCAAAAGAGTGGAAGCTGTTATAGCGGCAAAGGGGGAACCAACTACTTTTGTCCATATAGTGTACTGTATATGACACTTTAGAAACAGCTTACTTAGGGAAACCATGATATATATTATCCTATTATTTTTCCATAAGTATCAAACCAAATGGTAAAAGTAGAAGAAATGTCATTGGCTATAGCCCATGTAGTCGACGGTACACAGTATAGTGTGGTTTAGGTATGCATAAGAAGGTGTTATATCCCATTATCATGTCAAAGAAACAAACGGTGTAACGCAGACTCAGTTTAGAGCCTTATATGATTTGAGAAAATGATTGGTCTCTGCGGCACATTCTTCCATGAGAGAGTCAGTGAGACATACAATGGTTTACAATTAGAAGGTCCTTTGCTGATTGAGCACTTAGTGTTTCCAAGGAGATGGAAAACGGTTAGGCTTTTTTTTTTTATTCATATTAATAACTTTATAATATTAATTAAATATTAAACACTTTCACCATTCTTCATCTTGTGAAATAATTTACGTGCAATTATTTAAGTCACTTGATTTACTGCTACACAGGTTACGCTATGGGGAGGAATCAATTTTGTGATTGATGAACACATAGAATCAGCAAATATTAACTTAACCACAAGTGTATTCGGGTATTGAAAAAACGTACTTGCTGAAATCACTTCTGATAGTGGAATGGTGTTCAACACCAGTGCCCCCCCGATTAAAGAATTATACAGGCAATGTACACTAAAATTGTGAATGGAATGAGCTTTAAGATACATAAGATGTACAACAGGACAAGGCAATGTCTCTTAAAGCTAGTTGTGCACAAAAGAAGAGGGTCTTTCTGGGAACTTACGCTTTACAGATGTTCCCAGCAGTGTTTGGAACACCTTTACAGTTACATGTTTGTTTATGGCTTGGATAGGAACAATTGTGGCGAGTCTCTAATAGATGAAAGGCACAGAAACAACAGATCAGGTTCATTGGTATCATTCCATGCCCTGGACATGTAAATCTCATGGCCAAGGATCTTCTGTAAGGAGGAGTGTAGGATGAGGAGCTGGATAGGGTTGGCAAGACAATTTAGCTGAAAGCAGCCTGGCAGGAGCAGAGATCGGCTCAGATTATACTCAGAAAAATGGGTGTTTGTGATATATTAATACGTAATTATCCTCTGTTCTTCAATATCAGGGACTGGATTGAGGAGGACCCATGATGTGGGAAAGTATATATATTTTATGGTCGTTCAGATTGCCCTTGTTGGGATTTGACTTGCGCATATAGTAAGACAAATTGCCTGGGACATTACAGAAATGACTAGTTTGGCTTGTTCCTGGGCTTAATGTTGCCAGCCCTACTATGTGCAAGAGGTCCCACGCCGGGCTGTCATGAAGGCAGTCGTCATAGATGCATTTGGCAACGAATCAAAATCCAACAGAATCCACAAGCCTAGCTGAGGTTCTAGAGAACCTAGGTTCTAGCTGAGGTTCTAGAGAAGAGCTGCACAACACCAGTCCCCACGGTCTGGCAACAAGTAGTTTTGTTAAGTATTTTGATGCTTGTGCTCAAAGCTTGGATGTCCAAAAAATGGCTTGTTTGCAAACATCTGGGGCTGGGGTTATGCACACTGGATCTAGAGAGAACACTCAGGTCTGAAGCTGTAAGTCCTAATTTACTGTGAATAATCAAGGAATGGTTAATCAAATAAAATGTCATATCTAACTGAAAAGGAAAAAAAATCTACTTTCATGTCAAATCTTAAGAACTGTAGGATGTTTTAGGGGTTGTCCGAAAAGCACAATGCTGATGTGTCCAATATTCTGACTCGAGCCGTTTTTGGTCTTTGGGGTTTGGTTTTAATATCCATCTCACAGACTATTCGTGTATAGAGGCCTGCATGGGTTTCTTGGGACTGTGGCATATTAGTTCCTTCTATTCTTGCAACAACAAAGACTTTGCTTCCACTTAGCACTTCTATTTAAAAGTCTAACAGGTACATGCTACAACAATGGACTTGATCTGGCACATTTTCCACTAGAAATCAACATGTAATAGGTCTGAACAGTTGCTTCCAATACACAGGGAGAGGAGTCATCTGTGACTGTATAATTTAGCTTCACAAAACAATTGCGGCGCACTAAAGTTATTAAAAAAAAAAAAAAAGCCTGTGCACTTCACCGAGCAGAAAATGTTCAATTAAAAACCTGATTTACTTACGGCTGGGTGAAGTCATGGGTAACAAAATCAGAGCTCTTAAAGAGAAGAAAGATATCACTCAGGGTTTTGCATTTCAAGGAGCTGTTCAATGCAATCCAGTATGCATCCTATGCAGAGACACAGAATTATAGAATTAAACACGGTTCACATACTTCAAAGAAAACAAGTTCTTTGCCAGAAAAATACCACCAGCAATTCACACCAAGTAGGCCTTGTATTGTCATTTTGTTCAGCAATATTCCCAATATTCTTGTGATACCTAAGCAGGAATGGCCATACACCACAGACAAGAAAGCGCTGCTTTAATATTCCACCAAATAATTTTGCATGTACAGTGTGTAAAAATAATCACTTAATGAGTCACTAAACATACGGGCATAGTGCTACTTCTACAAACCTTCACAAGAAACACTCATGTATTATACACAATTACCTTTACACACACCTTCCTGATCTGCGGTGCACTGCTGCCCTCTAGTGGCTGTACATTAAACACTACAAGCCCCATTCTATGTAACACACTTTAAACCAAACACAAGCATATACTGTTTATAATTCCACATTTCTTTTCACGGTATTTGGTCATTTTTGCTTGTTAGGGCACTAATTGATGATCCAGAAGGACATAGCCAAAGATGGTCAGGAGACACAATTTGCATTGAAGCCCATTTTGGATCAGTGGTAATGCCTTTTACTGCATGCATGCGAACTGAAATCAATGGGAGTAGCAACAGCAGCGAATTGCATGTATGCTAGCTGACCACTGCAACGACAGCTGCTACTGCCTTGTGCATGCAGTGAAATGCACTGGAGGATCACACAAAATGGACAAATATGCATTTTGCAGGAAAATAAAGCAGGAATGTTCCACTAAATTTATCAGAGAGGCTGAGAATATATGTATGCACTATGTGTCTTAGTTTTGCAGTAAATAGGTAAGCTATGAGTTCTATGAATATTGCCACCAATTTGGCACTAACTGAAAACTATTGCAGTTTTTCATTGATGTCACAGATTACAAACTGGAGCTGAACTCCAGCACACTACAGGCTCCCTGGAATTCACTTGAGGAACCGTAGAATAGCTTGCAAGGTGTGTAGCCATCCCATTTTATATCCCCAACCTTATCGGCTGGTGAGCAATAAAGGGAGGCAACGACAGGCACATGGACACCTGCCCCTTTCAGAAGGCAGATAAAGAAGAGAAAGGTCCCAGCGGTCTAGTTGAAGCAAGGAGCAGATGGCACCTGGTGAATTTTCCCACAGGAGGAACACACATGGATTAATGCAAGAAGAACAAAAGGAAAATAATAGCACCATAGTCCAGGAATATCAGCCCCAGTTTCAGAGTGCTTTATTTTAAATCCACACGGGGTAAATAAACAAAACAAGTAGAATCACTTGACGCGTTTCGCACCTTCGTCATAAGCTATTGTATAAACGCTCCTGTCTATTATCAGAAAGGTTTAGCGGTGTTCCTGAAACATATATATATTTTCCAGCCCAATACCTTCCAGAACCAGATGTGTTAAAGCAAATCAATGGGAACGAGCACCAAGGAATCTTAAACAATAATGAAGCGGAATGATAAATTATCTTACCCTTGGAGAGCTCCAGTTAAGTTTAGGAAAAACACTTCCTCCAAGGGAGTTAATTGCTTCTTGCACTTTGGTTGAAAATTCTGGAAATTCCGGTGCCTGGTAAAGAAAGAGTATATTAATAAAGTGAATAACTAGAACTATATCAAAAAGTAACCGTTGAGGTGCGACAATCGTTTGGGTTAAAACGCTTCAGATACAACATACGGGGAATACAATGAGGTCATTTGGCACAAGTTACGCGTCGGCAACAAATGTTATTCTACAGAATAAGAGAAGGGATATCGCACCTGTTCGAGTTATTTAAAATGACAAGAAAACCCAATGCAACATATTAATTTTCTTATGTCTGCTGGAATTAAGTGCCATCCGGTTAGCCAAAAGGGACAGTTTGTAGTGATACTTCTATTAATGAAAAATGATGAGGAATGCATGGCTGAGTACATTATATATCCTGGATAAATAATTGGGCAAGGGATGCAAACAGAGTTAACCCACACAGAAACCAAATACCGTATTTGCTCGATTATAAGACGACCCCCCCAAAATCAAAATATTAATTTAGGAAAAAAAAACAAAAAGCCTGAATATAAG
>VKOC01020632.1:0-18125 GCA_009364415.1 Spea multiplicata
ATATATATAAATGGGTTTTTTTTGGTAAATATCTACAAGTGAGATCAACCCATTTAAAATAATATATTCTCTTGACTCTGTGATAATATTTTCTACCTTTTTTTAACAGTACTAACCTGTCAATCCTTTGCTTTTGGCGGAAAGTTTTTTTTCCGTTTTTTTCTGAGCTTCAAGGCAACATTTTCTCCAGAGCTGTTTATCAGTATTCCAGAATTACTAAGGTAGCATGTAACACCTGTAGCAGAAGAACTGAGTGCAGATTAGCTGCTTGTTTAAACCAAGGGGAGGGTTCCTGGGTGACTTCAGGAAGCATGGAAGGGACAGGTGTGGTTACAGAGTACAAGGTACTTAGCCTGATACAGTATGTATTTCTTTCTCGTCCCTACGTTTTTATTTCTGATTAGATTATAAATGTTTTAGTGGTGCTGATGAGAGACGTCATACTTAAAGCAGAGATTATTAGTATTAATATTAGTATTATTTTAAAAAATTAAAATACAAATATTTAAAGAGTGCCAGTAGATTATCTACTGTTACAGCGAACTAATAATAAAAATATCAGAATTATCAAACTAAGAGTAACTGGTGACATACAATGAGAAAAGGGCCCTGTTTTTTTTGAGATTACAATCTATTGACTAGAAATGGATGCCTAAGATGTTATGCTGAAATCTTTAGTGATTTTCTTCCCAGTGACTGGACAATTGAAAAAATGGGGTGCCAGCATGGCCATACTGTGAACTGATGTGGTGGCCCTGGCACTTGGCATAAGCTGGCTGGTTACATGGAGCCATGCGTTACATTTTTTTCTACTCATGTGGCACACTGTAGGACCTGATCAGCTGCTGGAGCAGCAGATCGGATGATTATGGAATAAACTCGGTCTGAGGTCCACCAGATGACCAGATCAGGCCTGGGTGCCAGCAGTTGAAAGGTGAATTTTTGCATGGAGATGAAGCCCAGCTATATGTTTAATAGACACACTTGTTTAGTGTAGAATCATTTCCAAGGTTGAGACGTTGCAGTGGGTTTTCCATACAATCCGCATAGATGAATTACCCATAAGGAGTATACAGAGCATATAATTCTGACAAAGTGCTGATTTCAATGGTAATGTCAACTTTTCAGGTTCCTTTTCAGAGACTGTGGCAGAGTCAGAGTTAAATGTATAGTTTTTTTAAGAGTCAGATACTGCTTGTTCAAACAAAGGATTAGCAACCTATTCTTTAGGAGAGAAAGGGTAGAGTTAATGTTCAAAGAAAATAGTTGTTTTGTCCTACATTGTGATTTAAACATGAGGTCAGCAAGTTAACAGAACTGCTCCTAGAAACGAAACATACTGCTACTTTTTGTTTTCAATGCTCTTTTTTTTTTTAAAGGTAACAGTAGTTTCGTTATAAGTATGAATGGACCTCACGGTCCCTGGATTTTGGACCGGTTTGAGGGAGATCCATGGACTCTGGAGTAAGCTCACCTCTAGAGGGGCGAACACTCGGGTCCGGCCTAGGTGGCTCCCCTTTATGAGTGGCACTGAGGATGGATTCCGGCCCCCCTAGGTACACCATTGGCAGACAGGCCCCCGACCAGTGGCGTCTCCAGCTTTCATATTTAGGGGGGCACATGGGGGGCCAGGGACCAAAGTAGGGGGGCCAATTATAAAACGGTACATATACACTATATATATATATACAGTATATATATATATTGGTGTCCTGATGAATGTCAAATAAAGACTGAAACGTTGACTTGCAAAAGAGTAATCTGTATTTATTGGAAAAAGACCTAGAGTGCTGGTAACTATCCATAGACTGTGTAGATTACTTTGCCTTGTTACCTAGCACCAGGGTACTACAGAATTGGTTTGGAGTGCAATAGCATATTATTGTTTGGCCCCTGCAGCCAATATATATTAATATTAGCCCCTGCTGCCAATATGAATATAAATACTACACCCTGCTGCCAATAAATATTAACCCCTTCACGACCTTTGCCGGTTCAGGACCGTCATAACAAGAAGGTCACTAAATGACCTTTGACGGTCCTGAACCGTCAAAAAATTAAATAAGCTTAGAAAGTGATCAAGGATCACTTTCTTCGCTTAAACGGCCTTGCTGCAATGCCTCGATGTCGAGGCATTCAGCAAGGCCGAGATCGGCATCGGGGGCCATGTCTGGCCCCTCCCCGGGGCGTCAACAGCCGCCATACATTGTATGGCGGCGGACGCCCGTTTTAAAAGCGTTTAGGAGGCGATCAACGATCGCCTCCTAAACTTAAATGGTGTCGCTGGAATGCCTCGATCAGGAGGCATCCAGCGACACCAAACACTTACCTTTAGGTGGGCTGTGACCGCTCCGGAGAGCGGTCACAGCCGCAGCTACCGTTGATCTTCGCCATCAATAAAGATGGCCGCCGCACTGTAAAGGAAACAAACAAGTTTTAAAAGTTCGCTAGATGGTCTCCAGACCCTCTAGAGAACTGGCTCCACTTGCTGGTTGAATACAGGTACTGCATTCAACCATGCAAGTCAATGGAGCCCAGCTTTCTAATCACTATGTGATTAGTAAAATATTCAAAAAAAATAATAAAAAATGGAAAAAAAAATAAAAAAAAATGTGCTAACATTTAAAAATAATTATGCAGTGATGTCACTAGATGAACCATCCAGTACCAGCAAAATGTGTAAAAAATATATAAAAAAAGTATTAAAAAAATAAAACAAATATAAAAAATAAAGTTTATTATTTTGAGCAAGTGCTAAAATTTCTCAAAAATCTCAACAAAGAGTTAAAATAAAAGCACTTCAAATACCCAAGGGGTGTCTAATATAAAAAAAAATGGCTGATGGGGTAAATTGGAGTGGCCTAGATAGGGCATAGGTACAGACTGACCAAAATGGAGAAAAAAAGCGCACTTCCCAAATGTGGCATTTTAAACCTGAAACAACCCGACAAACCCATGCATGTCGGGTATCACTGCACTCAGGAGATGTTCCTGAACACACATTGGCGTGTTGTTTGACAGTGACATATACCAGGACCTGTATATCTATAACTAAAGTACAATTTGTGTGGAAAAAAAAATAAAAAAAATTACTATTACAAAGTTTGACAAAGTATAGTTGTATAAGTGGTGCATGGAAAGGGTTAAAATAACAGCATTTGGAATACCCTGGGGTGTCTAGTTTTCAAAAATATATGGTTTGAATGGGTTAAATTGAGTTAACCGGCTTCAAAGATGTTCCAAAGAGGAGATGGAGGCAGACTGACCAGATTTGTTAAAAAAAGATTTGGAAATCATAAAACGCTGCTTGTACTTATTGCCCTATAACTTACAAAAACCAGCAAAAAACATAAAAACATTGGGTATTTCTAAACTCAGGACAAGGACAAGTAGTAGAATCTATTTAGCTAGTTTTTTTAATTGCTTTTTTAGATGAGTAAAAGATTTTTCAAATAAAAGTCATAAAATGTGTTTTTTTTTCAATTTTTCACCATGTTTTTATACGATCGTACGATGATACGATCAAAATAATGGTATCTGAAGAAAGCCCATCTTGTCCTGAAAAAAACAATATATAACTTATGTGGGTACACTAAATGGGTGAGGAGAGAATTACACCTGAACACAAGCACCACAAAAGTGTCAAAACAGCCTCGGTCCCACAGTGTAGAAAACGAAAAATGAGCCCGGTCCTTAAGGGGTTAATAGCCCCTGCTGCCAATATATGTTAATATTAGCTCCTGCTGCCAATATATATTAGCCCCTGCTGCCGATATATATTAATATTAAACCCTGCTATCAACATATAAAAAATATTAGACCCTGCTGCCAATATATAAATAAATATTAGCCCCTGCTGCCAAAACATATATAAATATTTGCCCCTGCTAACAATATAGATAAAAATATTGGACCCTACTCAAGCATTTCCTTGGGCCCCGCTCAACACTTCCTTGCATGCAATCACTCCCTCCGCTACCACATCAAAAAAATATATATATTTGTCACACTGACTGAAGATCAGAGGAAGACCGTGAGAGTCAGTCCTGCACATGTACACTCAGCACTGAAGGTATAGATTAAATAAACAACAGATGGAAACAGCACTCCAGGTATTGATCAACTGAATAAGACATACAAATCCTATATTTGCAGGTAAACATAAATAGTGTATGGAAATATAGCCGATACAGATCCACAGAATAACACAAAACCCAGCTTTGCAGGTATATATCAATTGAAATTACAAATAAACTCTGCATTAAAGGTATAGATAAACCCCCTAAATTACAGGCATAGATCACTGGTCACACACCCCAAAGCCAACCCTGGCATCCACATTGCCCACATAGAACCTGACCAGCACCCAAATTACACATACATATGTCATGCTATCTTTGTCGCCAAACAGCCCAGCATGAGCCAACTTTGTACCCAAACAGGAGATAGTGGTTGTGCATACTGTCACAGCAATATAATATGTGGCTGGCACCGTGTGGCAAAGAGTCAAGGAATGGGTACTCACATTTTTCGGGGACTTAAGCAATTAGTCCCACAAAACTTGCATGGGCGATACAATCCTAGCCTGGGGATATCTTTGGCAGCAGTCCTGTGTAGTTCTTTTGTTTGGTTCTCAGGATAAGGTGCACATAAAAATTTAAACAGAAATAGGCATAGTGCTTTCTGTATATATAAAATGAATAAAACAAATAAAAACAGTTCACTTGACTGTAGTAGCCTCGACTTCCGTGCTAGGCATCCATTAAAGCACACATAACCCCACCACCCAATAAAAACACGACAACATGAATTTGGGTAGAAAAGGCCACAGCCGATTTTATTTAAATGCAGGACATTGCCACGCAGACCTAAAACCAAAATAGGTTGCGTTAACAGGACAATGCCCAAAACACTGAACCATAAATAACATAAATTAACATAGTTAAACATTAACCATTTAAATGCAAAACCACCCCAAGCTTACCAGGTTATCCAGGTAACACACAGGGAAGGACATACCGAGATGCCCAACCCAAAACCTGAGGTTCCCAGCTCCACCTGCCAGGAAAACCTCCCACCACCAATGCTCTCCTATCAGCATTAACCCCTTAGAATACCTGGTAAGCATACGCACGACTGTGACAGAACAAACAATCCAAGACAAACAAGACAATAAAAGAAGGGAGGGTGGGACAAACAGGAATGGTAAGTGACAGAAAATGGTGCTTACCCCAGTGGCGCCAATCCCTTAAATAGCCCCACCGTTAACCCCTCCCCCAACATTCAAAAAATGCCGCCAAGGCCTATCCCTGCTCGGCACCCAGTCAACTGCCCACTCAGGCCCATTCTGACCCCCGTGGTCTTCAATATACTCACAATATGGTGAGCAATAAATGGATTGCTCACACCTTCTGGCGTAGGTGGAATGATCCCCACCAAGGATATAAACGTGCGTGTTTAAAACAATAAAAGGATACCAGGAGCAGAAAAGAATGGTTTTTAAAAAAACATATTTATTTTCAGCTTTCTGGTTAAAAACCATTAAAAGGTCAATAAAAATAGCACATGTGGGCTGCTGCTATTTATAGGACTATTTATTTTATTGCTGTTTTTTTTGTTCTTAGCGCTTTTACCTTCTTATATTTTTTGTACCCAAACAGCTGTACGTACACCATGTTTGTCCCATAAACACACTATCTGTGCCATCTTTTTCTCCATTGCCTAAACACCCTGCTTATACCATCTTTGCTTTTTTGACAAATCAATAATACACCTATGATTCACAAATACTTTTACAGTCACTCACTAATTCACACAATCATTTATTCTTTCACACACATTATTTACACATATTCATTAATGCATCCACACATTAATCCATTCATTCTCTCTCTCATTCTGACTCATTATTTCAATTTCAATTAGGGACAAAGATGGCAAGTCCTATGTGTGTTATCTGGGTGCTGGTCAGGTTCTATGTGGACAGTGTGGGTACCAGGCTTTGGGGTTTGCAACCTGTGATCTATGACTGTAATTTAGGGTGTTTTATCTATACCTTTAATGCTGAGTTTTTAGGTGAATTTCAATTGATCTATAACTGCAAAGCTGGGTTTGTGTGTTATTCTGTTGATCCATACCTGCTATACTATGTTTCCATACATTATTTACGTATACCTGCAAATACAGGTTTTGTATTTCAGTTGATCAATACCTGCAGTGTTGTTTCCATGTGTTTATTTGACCTATACACTCAGTGTTGAGTTTTCATGTGATTTCCAGTTGATTTATACCTGCAATGCTGGGCTTGTGTGTTCTGTTGATCTATACCTGCAATGCTATGTTTGCATACATTATTATTGTATACCTGCAAATACAGTTCACATGTGAATTTCAATATATCTATACATGCAAAGCTGGGGCTGTTTGTTAATGTGTTGATCTATACATTATGTATGCATACCTGCAAATCTAAGGTTTGTCTTATTCAGTTGATCTATACATGCAAGTGTTGTTTTATGTGTTGTTTATTTGATCTATACTTATTTTTTGGTGCGGGAGTGGAGGGCCCAAGGAAATACTTGCGTAGGGTCCAATTTCTTCAATATAAAACTTATTGGCAGCAGGGTCTAATATTTATCTATATAGGCAGCAGGGGCTAATATTTATATATATATATATATATATATATATATATATATATTGTGACAAACCCTATATCATGAGGGTCATACATGTCACTTTTAGGGGCCCTAAGCACAGCCTCTAGGGCAATCAGAGTCAGGAACAGCAGCATTGAACAAAACAGCGCTTTATTTTTAATCGCTCAAACCCCAAAAACCAAACCGACCTCCCATCCAGACCCAGCTACGCCAGGCTCTGGAAAACCTCCCCCAGACAGCACACAAAATGTCCAGGCAGGTATTGCCTCACTTGGCTCAGGGATGGTCTTCTTGTTCAGGGCCTCTCCTTGCCCTGGGAGCTCAGGGAAACTTCCTCTTCCCCCAACAGTCTCCCTGAGTATCAGGCTCCAGGGGTTTTTAATGCCCAGCACCTGGGCCTGACGCCGGCCTCATAGAAATCCCGGACCGGATCCTGCAGATTTCTTGCCTCCTGGAAAACCCAGCATGGAGTTTCCACAGAATGGGGAATGGAGCATTGGCCCACCCTGCTCTCCAATTGCTCCACCCCAGGGACCCATATGTATGATCTGCATAGCAGCTGTACTCAGATGCCATGCTAATCACCTCCCTGGGGTTCAGACTGTCACAATATATATATATATATATATATATATTGGCAGCAGGGGCTAATATTTCTAAATATATCGGCAGCAGTGGCTACGTAAAGCACATCCGATACAAACTAGTCAATAGGGGAGAAATAGCTTCATTAGGGTGCAAGGAACCCTTTACTAAAAGACAAAAAGCTGGTGAGCATAGCATCATTGGATATGTAGTTCTGAAGTGTTAAGATGTGGGCAGACCATGTACCTTGCTTTTCCCAAACGAAACATTCCGACCCCAGCCAATATTTCCTGTTCACTATAAAGCTTTCACAGAATTCTGTGTGACCCATAAAGATGGTACCACAGAAGGATTATAAGCCAACATCAATTGCCTTGCATCATTAGTCAGTGGCCAGCCGTGGGAAACAAAGGAGAATGCAACACATTATACCATCCCCTAGATTGTAAGCCTGCGAACCGAGCCCCTCGTTCCCAAATGTATTGAATTGTCTTAGTCCGTCACTTTTAGTTTTGTCAGACCCTTTGACTGTACGGACTGTAAGAAACGTTGCCGGGATATTGTTGGCCCCATATAAATAAAAAATAGTAATGTCAAAGCGCAAATGCTCTAAAGTCACCCGTCCTTTTTATTTTTCAACTAATTCAATACGGGTTGATCTACACAAAGCATCAAAATGCTTTCCACACTGGTTTGCTGTTTGTTTGTTTTTCCCCCTTGTGTATTGATACCCCAGCCACCCCCCCTTGGTTTTAATTTATTCCCCCACACCCTTGTGTATTGCCCCATGTAAATTTGTGCCCCCAGCCCGCCCCTTTTGTGCATGATGCCCCAACACCCTTATGTATTGATTTATGTGATGTCTCCAGCCAGCCCCCCTCCCTTGTGTATTGATGCCCCCCTTTGTATTGTTAATGACCCATGTGTACCCCAACAATGTTTTTATTATTTTAATACTTTTTTGCTGCCTATCTTGCTGCTGTCCTCTAACATTCTCTTCTAGCTGTCACGAGGAACTGTTCCATGTGACTCCGCCCCCTTGAGCGGCATGGTCAACGGGGCGGGATGAAGAGCCTCAGTGAGGTACTGGGCGGCATGGTGCAGACATGTCAGCCGCTTAATGATTTTAAATCGGCCGGCGTGTCTTACCGCTGCGATAAGAATCGTAGCCGCATCGGCAACAGTGGCATCTCGGTGTGCCGGCCCACAGACTGGCCTGCTGAGGGCTTTAAAGACGGCCCTGGAGTGCCCGAATCTGCCACCTAAATGGGTTTAGTTTAGATTCAGGGAACTTAAACACTAATAAGAACAAGGGAGTGGGGTTTCTGAAAAAAGGTATTCTTTCATTAAAGTTTACTGCAATTATGTTGAATTTAAAAAAAAACATTTTTTCACAATACAGTTGTCCTTTAAGTTGACATAAGTGTGTTTCTTCCATGACAATCCACCACAGAGAAGGGGGGAAAGGCAAAAGCCTGTATGTTGCTTGGCAACGGAGACTGGGACGGTTGGTTAAGGGAAAACCTTCTTGCCACCTTTACCCACTGCCAAAATTCGGATAAGACCAAAAAACAACCCTCCTTGAGATCATGGACCATTAAATACTAATCCTGTTTCAGTATACCATAACTATTCAGTAGAAAAAAAACTACTTACCTTGACAGACTATGCTTCAGCAAACAAACAGTACTTTCTGTACTTGACCCTTGCACTACCCATACCCAGGAGGTTCCCCATTTCCCAAACCCAAAATAAAAGACAGACACCAGCAGGATTCAATTTAGAAAAGGCTGAGACATTTATTTAACAAATGTCTCGACATAACTCTATTTAACATCTTATAAATCATTGTAAAAAACACTTTAATAATAACTTCTGTATAAATACTATACAGCTGTGTACAAACTATCAGAGTTTAGGGTTCCCAACCTAAACACAGACAATGGCACACTACCCCTTCCATCCAGGAATGCTGGGGGGGGGGGGCGGCATTTTAAACTTCGCCGACGCCATTATCTTAAAACCCCCCCCAGGTACTTACCTTTAAACAGTCCTGCGGCGAGTCTCCCTGCTCTGTCCCGGTGCTGGTTTGTAATGCTGAGCGCCGGAAATCGACGTCACTTCCGGAGCTCAGCATTACAAGCCGGCACCGAGACCGAGCTAGAGGGCTCGCAGAGGAGAGGGGCGCCTAGCGGGTAAGCGAAAACCACTCACGCCCCTCTCTCTTCTCCGCTTCAAAAAAAAAAGCGCTTGAAGGGCTTCAAAAGTGTGGCCTGGGGCAATTGCCCCACTCGGCTCCATTGCAGGGCCGGCCCTGCTTCCATCGGTTACCACAAAAAAGCAGAAAGAAAAGCAGGGAAAGGGGGGAAAGAAAAACACCAGCCAACCTGGAAACACACAGACAAAAAACAAAAGGGGAGGGTGGGAAACTGCCCCTGTGGTGTTTAGTAATTGCCCCCTGCATGTGTGCTTAGAGGGGCTTTATAGCCCTGTCCCCTTCCCCCTACAGTCACGTTCCTTGTGACTTCCTCCCTCGTTGCCTGTGCATTCTCTCCTCGTGCTAACCCTTGCTGGGTTAACCCTTCCCTGCCCTAATACCATGTGCACCATCCTGTAGTGCTGGCAGGGTCATGTTCCCCTTATGCCTATGACTCCAGGGTTTCTTGATGGCTATACACTACTTGTACACTAACAGTAGCTGACTCAATGCCAACTGTGTAATCAAGACCGATAAATGAAAAAGAACTGCATAAAAATAACAAAGACGAAAAAGAATAAGGGAGGTTGTAAGCACTGCTAAAATGCATTATTAGTCCAGACACTCCTTTGGCAACGTGTAGTGTTGTAACTATAATTAAAAGGCTTCTAGACTTGGAACAAAATATTTACATCAAAGAGGTCAAGGCCCCATTGTCAGCCCTCCACTAAAGGCATTTAGTGCTGAAGCTACTATCACAATTCAAAGTCCTATTGCATTTGGGTTCCCTCAATGGTGATGGACATCTGTGTTCTGCATTCTAACACAAAAAGGTGAAATTTATATTATGGCTTCAAAATGTTTATAGTTTATGAAACCAACAATTCTATTCCTATTCTATTTATTCCTGGAGCTGCTATCACAATTAAAAGTCCTATTGCATTTGGGTTCCTTCAATGGTGATGGACAGCTGTGTTGTGCATCTGATGAACCAATGATGGTTCTTAATTTTGTATCCGTTAAAATTAGCAATAACATAAAGATGAGTATTCTGATTCATATAAGTTATGGTTTCCTCTGAAATCTGTTGTCCTAATTGGAGTTTAATTTTGGAGTTCATTGTGCTTGTGGACAAATAATAGTGCAGGAAGACAATAAAAAAATTGAACTCTTATTATTTTCTCTCCCAATCTCCATCCCACACTTCTGCACCATTAACGCATAGTTGGAAGCGTTTCAGGGGAATCTTTGGTCTCCAGGACGCTTTCTACTTTTTCTGAACACCCAGTTAAGCCAACTGCCTACCCACTAAAGTTTGTATTTGGCCAGCACTGCCCCAATATGCAGTTAGCCCCTGCCCCTTTATAAAACTGCTCTGCGTAGCCTACCTTTGGAAGTTCCTAGGAATTCATTAAAGAGACAGTTAACCCACCTGACAGCTCAATAAAAATGCATATTTAAAAAAGTGCTTATTTGTAGTAGAAACTGCAACCCTGCAGCTGCCCCTGTCCTCTGTGGTCAAATGATTCTTGCAACCGATTGGCTACTTTAAAAAAAGTACATATGATGTCTAAAGTGGCCTTTAAGCCTTTGAGCCTAAGACCTACACCCCCCCTGCACTACATGTCCTTCCAAGAGGCTGTGCTACGCTCCATTGTAAGACACAGCAAAGTTGCTCTGATGATTTATTTATTCCAGTTATCTGGAAGCGTTCTTACTTTGGCTCACCGAGTTTAACCTCACATAACAGAAAAGGGAGGACCTGTTTTAAACGGTCCAGCATTGTTTCTCACATTAAGAATCACAAGTTTTATTGACTTCTAGAGAAATAAAAAGCAAAACTATTTTGAGTTTTTACTTTTATTTCCTTCGCCGTTGGTACTGCGATTTAGTTTGTTATAATAACAAATGTGACTTCTCCTGTGTTTTCTGGAGATGTTACTGACCCAGAAGCCTTAGTAGCATTTTTGTCTTTATTAAGGAAGTTTCTGTCACACCCCCCAGGACATCACTACTGTAAACCGCTTCTTGTTATTTCCTGTTGATCAGTGCCATCAGATTTATCCACATAAAGATGAATCAGTGCAATCACTTTATGCCTTTGGAGCTGCCAAAGCAGGTTGTTTCAGCAAGGTCATTTTTTATTTGAAAAACAAAGGTACAATGATATGTTCTCTGTGTAGGCAGACTAGATCCATGCATTATGTGCTTGACAACAAAAAGGGGACGTCTAATGAAGTTTTTCTGAACTCCATCCATGCATCTTTCAAATAATTTAAAAAAAATAGATCACTTTTGTATAAAGTTTAAAAACATCCTTCTATCACCATAACTAGTGACAAACACTTACATTCTTTTTCAAATTCTATTTCGATACTTCCCAGGTATGCCTATAATACAGGTAATGCTGCAACAGATAAGTGTTAACGAGCAGTCCAAGTTGGGGTCAATCTTATTCAATAAAAAACATTATTGTTTCTTGTTCCAATATTACTTCAATTCATTTACAATTATTGCTAATTAAAAGAAAGAAGATCTAAACCAAACAAACTAGAAAAACCCAGCAATGGCATGGAATATGAACATGTCAATCAACTAGGAATAGATCAAGAATGCAAAATACACAGTGTGATATGGGAATAAATTAATGAAAACAAGTATATTATAACTAAACATAATATGTGATTTTTACTAAACCACTTGTAAGAAGAATTCATCCTTTTCACTGTTATACCTTTTGACAAGATATTTACACAGGCATTTAACTCCAATGGTATTAATATGTCTACCTGCAGAACCACATAGATCAGGACCAAATAAAACCAAGGGTTCTTCAATATATATATATACCGTGTATATATATATATACAGCTAATATATTAATTGTTTAACATTGTTTGATTGTGTTTGATTGTGCTTTTTAGATTATTGGATCTTAATCTACTTTTTAAGGATATTGGTAAAAAATCCTCATCCAGAGCATGCGACCTGTGAGACTCACAGTATAACAGGGCAGGAGAGCAATGGTCTCTGCATACAGTACACTACCTACATGTGCTGAGTGCCAGGATACAAACTTATATCCAAGCTCTTAATGTTCATAAGCCACAAAGAAAATCAATCTATCACTAATGTTGGTTAATGTTTAACTGGGTAAAATAAAAAAAAACATTTCATACTTCCACATCTACATTGTGTAAGGTAAAAAGACAAAAATGAACGCACACACAAACACTTATAAGGTACCAGAACTATTGTAATAACAATGTGGTAAGTTTTTCTATTTAGTTGGCACCAGGAACCCTTATTATATTAAGAGTTTTTTGGAGAGTACCCATGGATATCAAAAGGAGAACTTTCCTAGAATACTATCCAGGATATCAAACAGAGAACAGAATACTCTTTGCTTAGTGGCATAACGTGTGCTTTTACTGAATTGGTTTCCATCACTTTTCAATGTGACATGTTTCTCACAACTTAAGGGATGCTTACATGTATCAGTCTTTTCCGGACTGTGGATGAGGAGGAGGTCCTTGCACTTTAAGGCCAGCAGCCACCTAATGAAATAACAGCAACTCATGGCTGCATATGCGCGGCGGCACGTCACATATTTTCAGTTCATGCAGCCGGGCATATCCAGCCGGTGGCTGCAAACTGTAGCACACGATCTCACCAGTCCAGGCCTTATATCAATCCAAAAAACTACACATACAAAGGGAATAGCCTTGAAATTAAATTAAAACAAAAATGATGAGTAACTATTGTCAATAATATTAAAACATTACCTTCAACTAAAAGCTATGTTTTAATATTGTTTACAGTAATTACTCTGCTTTTGTGTTTGAAGTTTATATGTTTCCTGGCGGATGCAGTAGTAGAATGCGTGTATGGCAAATGGCCAGGCCTGAGGAGGTCTTTGTTAGTGACATGTTCCCAGGTTCGTGGCAAAACACATAGTGTCCTTAACACAACACATTGGACGCTATGAATGGAGTGTAGTTGATATCACTCTAGGCACAAGTGAGAAAGGAGGTCCCTGTTTCAACCCCAAAATAAATATCCCAAATGACATATTCTTGGTTTAGTTGTGGTCAAGTCAGAAACCTCACAGGATTCCTCTGCAAATCACCACTGACTTGCTTACTAATGTCATCTTAGCATCTATTCCCAGTAAGAATGTCTTATTTAATGTTTCTTTTTGACAATCTGGGGTAGTTCTGTAAGAAGGGCAACAAACTAGATGTTAGTAACAGAGTGAAACTGAACATATTTAAGGATTTTCCAATGTAAATGAATTAATAAGGCAATGTATATACTTTCAGCAATAACAAGATCATGGTGGGTCACCACAGATCTTGATACTTTATGACCAATTAATAGCTTTTAGAAGTGTAGAATTTGGACAGTGGCATAGCACAAGCTAAGACAGGATCCAGCACAAACTCTGGACTTAATCATCAAATCCCTGAGAAGAGACGGACTTGCCCACTGAGTGGACCCAGAGACTTATTGCCTGCTTCTCCAAGATGTAAAAATAAAATCTGAAACCTGCCATTAGGCCTATGGAGCAGGCAGCCTAATATGGCTGTTTGCTACCATGGTAATTAATCTAACAAAGGATAAAAGTGGCAGCATGCTGTCGGCTGATCTATTGTAAGGGAAGCTGGCAAGCATGCTGCCAGCAGAGGGCCAATGTGCCAACACTGTCAGGTGACCCAGGTGACCCCATCTATCAGCTCATACATTTGATAGACAAAGTTATCCATGCCTGGTGGCTTTTTTTCATCACTTTTTGTATTGGTTTGGTGAATATAGAGAAATCATACAGATTAGTTTTTTTTTGTTACCATTATATTGTGGTATGATGAATGGTTTATATTAAGCCAGTTATATTTGAACAGCTTAACTTTACCTGGCCTCTCAAGGGGAAAATGTGTCCTGACTCCCAGCAATGAATCGATCAGCACAGTTCATACCTTCCCTTCATTAGGGAAGTCTGGCATGTACCCTTAAATAGACAAGATTCCTGTTAGGGGAGGTAAGGAGTGGGCTGGCCCTCTAAAAAGGCTCAGAGTACCAATACATAGGAGCTAAGTATCTGGCCATCTGAGCCCACTTTGCTGAGCCTCCTACATAAGAAGTATTTAAGAGGTTAAAGCCTGCAATGCCAACTTGATCCACAAATTTGGGGCCCTGGTTGGTGTGCTTGATAGGGAATGGGTGGTTAGGCATACAACTTCCCCCTGGACTATTCTGGTTTGGAAATTTGGGGAAACTACCCACTGCCTTATTATGTGTGTAAACCGAATTTCCACACAATGCCAAGTGGATTTCTAGAGGGTGTCAGCTCTATGAGGCATTTACACCCTGACTGGATCATGGTATTTTCTTTGTGTGCTTTCAATGAATGTGTGTAGGTCAGTGCACATTTAGCACACTGATACATGTTTAGAACACTGCATTACTAGACCACATTGGCCCCTGGTGTTTGGACCTATAATGCATGCTACGGCCAATGCGAGATCGCCACTGTCCAAACGTGTCCTATATAGTAGCCTAGGTTGCCTAGTGGTTAATCCGGCTGCCGTCTGATTTTACTTAGATGGTGTTTATCAGACAGTATTATAAAGTAGCGTGATTATCTGCAATTTAAGACAGGGGACACTGTGCCTGGAGAACCTCTTACACACTGAAGGAGAAAGAGACCAAAATATGACCAACCATTCTATTTTATCATCTGAGATCATCACTCAAACCCTTGGAGGAAGGAACTGAACTCCTAAGTACCTTTTAAACCCAATCATTCTCATCTCAAAGTATCTGTTACATTTTTAATAAGAGCATGAATTAATAATTACTTTTAAGTGTACAATATTGTATTCATTTGAGACACAGTATAGATCAGATTGCTCAGAATCGCACCACGTACAAAACTTACTTAGGTGTACATCCTGTATTTGGAGAAGAAATCAATTACTGCCAATCTTGCAGTCTGAAGTTTCACATTTCTCAGGTTCTGGACTCAATTTCCAAGAAGACCTTCTAAACAACAAACTGATGTGTAATGACTTTTAAAGGACAGCAAAGTTATTCATAACTTGAAAGATTTATTTTGAAAAATTACACGTTTGCAGAATTATAATTATTAAAATGTTAACATCAGCTTTTATGTTTAGGTTCTTTTTCATAAAACCCAAGAAAAGAACAAACATTAGCTGTATTGGAGACCTGCAGTCTACAAGTTGTTTTTTTTTGTAATTTTTTTTACTTTTCTAAAAACAATACAGGACCCATCTTGTAAGTTGTATTCATCAGCATGCAATGACAGTACAGTGTTAATCTTTATTTATGTACACAGAAGACTCACTTGCTATTAGCGATTGCCTCTCACATGGAAAGCAAAGGAAGACAACAAAAAGTGTGGAACAAAAAAATATCAAACCGTAAGAACCACGCAAAAGTAACCAAGGAACTATACATCATGACTAAAAAGGATGAATTAGAATTAAATATTGCACCTCTACTCAGACTGAAAGTTGACCCAGGTCATGTATTGGCTACCCAGGACCACTTGAGAGATCAAGGCACAGTGATGTTTCTCAAAAATTGGAGCCAGGGGAGCTGTACACCCTTTTGTAGTATGATGAAATACTGGCATATATAACCCTATATGTAAATTTCATGATAGAGGCATGTGGAGCCATTCTAGCTCTGAAGTGTTAAGAATCTACCCTCTACATGAAAAAAGCAACCCTATACACACATTTCAGTCTTTCATGAACCGCAAAGTACTAGAGGATAAGTCTCCACATCTGGATTACCCGTGTTTTAAGATTATTTAATGGAACAAATCATGCTTCCTTCTGCAATCCTGCTTGTGTTCTCAGCTCGTTTCTTATGACATATAGATTGTTGACTGCTTAGTATAAAATCCAGTCCAGAGTGTAGTGCCTTGGGCCCTGGTGCAAAAGTACTTCTCCGGTTCCTCTTCATGCAACTCTGAAACATGTTGCCAGTTTGAAAATTTAAGTAACTCCCAAAAAAGAAAATTTAAGTAAGTGTGTTACTAAAATGATTCAAAGGCTAACCTCAATTTGAGTTTCATGGTCCATGCAAAATGTTTACATTGCTCCCATTAGCTGCACTATTTGGATAATATTTTTTTTCCAGTCAAATTAACTTGGTTTACATTAACTCAAAATGTACCCTTTTTGTTTAAGCGTGGCTCCACACTCCAAAGAAACCTCTATCCATATTTGTACAGCCTTTAGTTATTCAACTAGAAATGCGTCATATAATGCAGATATAATGTTCAAATATTCAGGTCCAGTTATTTATCAACTACTTTACAGAACTCAACAAAAGCATAGCTTTTGCCCTCGACAGAGCTTTTCCTCCCATTTAAAAGACACTTTAGAATTTTGAATTAGTGATGTTGCTTCAATCTTCTACATAA
Organism: Spea multiplicata; assembly: GCA_009364415.1. Taxonomy (NCBI): domain Eukaryota; kingdom Metazoa; phylum Chordata; class Amphibia; order Anura; family Pelobatidae; genus Spea; species Spea multiplicata. The sequence goes on from VKOC01020632.1 coordinate 16,898, forward strand.
CATATGAGTTACCGGATTTGTTTAACGTTGGTGTTGAGAGAAAATTACCATGTCCTTCATCTAGTGGATATACCGTACTATGTTGTGTCTACATTTTATGTGAAGAGACTTGGCAATATTTAAAAACACAATGATGTAAATAATGTAAACAGAGGATATGTAATTTCATAAGACCCTATAGCATTTGTTTTCCAGACATCAAGATAAAAACCAGAATGAAATTGATGGCTAGAGGATAGTGGAACAATGTGCCTTTTTTTTTTACTAGCGTACACAGCCTCTCTAAAAAGAGCTGAATGATTGATGTGATATTGGGGTCTGGCTCAGCACAAAACAAGATTAATAATGACTGGTAAACAAATACAATTTTTTTCTAGAATAATGAAAAATGCAAGTTGCTTTATGAGTTTTAACATGTAATTTTATGCGACTTAAGATGTAGTCACATCAGTCGAGTTAACCCATATCTTAACTGACATTTTGACTTTTTAGACCTCCTCATCTTTTTTTGATTGTGCTAGATAAACAAAATCTACATTTTTAAAATTTAGCCATTAGAATTTTAAGAAAACTGAACATTTCAACGATAGACATAAAAAATGTTTTTTTGGGGGGGTTTTTTAAAGACTTTATTATATCACAAATGTAAACAAACAAACATAAGTAATATACAGAAATGAGAGGCCGTGGTTGATAAAGTGATCGAATTATCTAAATTTTATCTACCCCAGGGAATTTTAAAAGTACACCAAGGAGAGGCGTCACCCTTACATTACCAATCTAGTCACGAAGAAAGAAAAATTAGCTTCACATTAGTTATATTTTTATAGATATATTGATATAAGCATTGCCGATTTGGTTTGCAGATTATATTTCTAAAGATGTTTATTTTATTAAGTGTTTTATGTTATCCAAAATTTAGTATAATCTATTTTTGGTAGACTGAGCCACACCTGCTGAAGGCTAGATAAGTAGATTTTGTAGCCATGTCATCAACAAAAGAAATATAGTATATTGGACATTGAAAAAGTCATAAAGAGATGTGGCAAAGAGTACAAACATTTTGTTCTAGAAACTAAACGATAGGAGGTTAGATTTATCTTGTATAGTAATCTGTTTTTGCAAAATGTGTTTGTTTCATTCCAGGTGAGCCTAGCTGGGTCTGCGTAGAACATAACATGTCTCCGATTGACTGCTTGGTTTGTAGCTTTTCAAGACTGTAGAAAAA
>VKOC01020633.1:0-59704 GCA_009364415.1 Spea multiplicata
CCAGGCGGCATTATGTCTTGGGCCGGCCCTGTTTATTTGCTGTTCAAAAGGCTTTTAATTCTCAAATATGAGAATGTCTCTTTGAAAGATTTTGTATTTGGGATAACCTAGTTTATTTTGACTACAAATGTTTGAAAGTTCCCTTATCTTGCCAGTTTCTTAAATCCATATCTTTTATATTACATTGCGAGATTTTAACCAGGGAAGGTACCAATAGCTGATCTAATGCACCAGACAGTAGTGCTCTCCCACCTTTAAGCTACTGTGGAGAAGCGACCCTTCATGGTTATATTATCTACACCCACCTGAACTAAAATCCTGCGATGAAAACTTAACTTTTAATATTGTTGTTATTAAGAAAAGCACAATGTAATATATATATCTAAATTGTAGCAGTCTGTTAGCTGCAAACAGGCTATCAATGGCAGTTTAGATGTAAAACTCCTCCTCCATAGATTGCAAGTCTGTATCACATCTAGTCCAAATGAAAAAATAATCCCCCAAAACGGGGACTAGCTGGCAGCTGACAAAAATTGACGGACTCTAATCTATTGATCTACCTCGCTTGTAAAAGATTCTAAGATTCTAAATAAAACCCGACGTGCGTTTCTGCATGGTGTTCACTACATTTTCATCAGGGGATTGTAGACACGGGGGCCTCCAAACAGCTTTAACCCCTTAACGTCCATTGACGGTTGGTGTTAATGTGAGAGTGAGTATGTGCGTCTGTGTATTAGAGTGAGTGTGTGGGTGCTAGGGTGAGTTTGTGTGTTAGAGTTACAGTGGAGGGAAGTTGTTACATGTCCCTAACCATAAGGTACCAGCCAACCAACAACTCAGGACAACAAATGAAGAAAGGGACATATCAGACCCTCTTCAGAAGTTAAGAGATTTTCTTTTCCTTTTTTGCTTATGTTTGAAAACATTAGTTTTTAACTAGTGTGCTGTAGTCAGTTGCACATGCAGATACAGGCAAATCGAAGTTTTATCATTTTAGCATCATTATGAAAGTGAGGAAATTGATTGTCTAATGATTTTTACTTTTGCAAGCTGCTTCGCTGAATCAAGTTAACATGTATTTATGTTATTGTGTCATTTATACATGAAATACCACTTGATATATATATAGTCCATGAAAAAACTGCCCAAGTAGAGTAAATTACCTACTTGTGGGGACCATGTTGTAAAATATTTCCAAAATGGGCATGAAGATCTAGCTGATGGCCTGATGGTTCACTTTTTACAAAGCATGGTGAAGGGAAGAGAGCATCGTTGGAAAAAAGAAAAAAGGAAACATGCTAAGCATGAGGAAGACTTTTGAAAGTAAAAACAGACAAATCCATGAGACCTGATGTTATACATCCAGGGTTATTAAAAAGGCTTCAGGGTGTCCTGGAAAAACTGTTGGCAGACTTATTTTACTGGTCACTATTGGAAGGAGTCGTTCCAGAATTTTGGAAGTTGGTAATTTTAGTAGCACTTAATGAAAAAGCTATTAAGGAAGGCTTGGCCACCTATAGACCAGTAAGTCTTACATAAACCATGCTAAAGGAAAAGATTGTAAAATATCTGGATGTAAATGCTTTGCTAGGTCTAAAAAGGATAAACTTAATTCATTTTTTCCACTGGGTAACTAAAGTAATAGAGTAAGTGACATTGTCCCTCATAGAAGGCTTATGAATAAATTGCAGTGTTTGGGTTTTGATGCTAAAATAGTTGAATGGATAACGGTTCAGTGACAGAAGGTTTTACTTATTTTGCATATGTAAAAAGGAAGGCCTTGTTACTATTATGGTACCTCAAGAATCTGTATTGGGACCCATAATGTTTCATATTTTTATTAGCGATATTAAAAAAGATGTAAATGTTAAGAAGGTGACAATAACATTACAACACATTAATACATACTAGTACAGGAGGAGAAGAGAGCTTGCAGATGTGCAGATTTGCTTTTTCATGAAAGGTGTGGATTTTAGGCAGCTAATTGAATTTAACCTCTTAGGACCCACAGGTCTTCTCCACAACACTTACCACTTTTACATAATGGTGTGTTAAATCAAACTTCTTGCTTTACTGTTACTTACTGTAACACCCTTTTAACTCAAAACTACCAGAAATTAGCGGCAGTAGTAAGATATCAAACAGGCCTGGCTGGGGATGACTAAATTGCCCTGGCACTTAAAAGTCAACTGTCTGGAAATGCACAGCTGCAGATTAAATTTTTATACTCTTGGACTGCGTGGCTGCACTTCAGGATCCTGAAACTGCAGTAAAGGTAATTATGGGGTTCTATTGGCTACCGGCCCACCAGGCATTTGCAAAGTGTGCCAGATGGCCAAGCCACCAAAGAGACCATATTGGACCATAATGAAGGCTTCTGGAAAAGTAGGCTGCCAAATTTGATGGTGGGATTATCGTTTCAATGATGACCTAATGTTATCATACCGTATATACATTTAGAACCTTGGCCACATTGTGGTCTTTACATCTTAACGTAAGTTGATTGCAAGTTTGATTTACAGCCTGCAGATTTATTTATTTTTATTATATTTTGTGTGTGTTTATTTGAAGATTATGCAGACTCGCTATAAGCAGGGTTATTTATGCTGAGCGCCGGAATATTCCTGGTCCTAATGTGTGTGTTTGGGTGTCTGTGTGCAGAGCCTTTCCTGGTGTGTGTGTGTTTGGGTGTTGGTGTGACAGAGCCTGTTCCTGGTGTGTGTGTTTTGGGTTGTCGGTGTGGCAGAGGCTGTCCTGGGATGTGTGTTTGGGTGTCGGTGTGGCAAGAGCCTGTCCAGGTGTGTTAGGGTGTCGGTGTGGCAGAGCCTGTCCTGGTGTGTGTTTGGGTGTTGGTGTGATAGAGCATGTCCTGGTGTGTGTGGGTTTGGGTGTCTACACCTACATTTATTTATGCTATCCCCAAATCTGAACTTACAGGTTTGTCCTAGATGCTACAGCATAGTTACCATTCTAATGGATCAAGCAAGAGAAGAATTAGTACAAAATCAATATTGAAGGAAGCTAAAAAAAAACGTTTTTAGACATTGTTTGTAACCCTCTTTCTTTAACCTTTATCTTTCCCCTTGGCTACTACTATTATTTTTCTATTTAATGCATGTGACACATCTAGGATTTCCCTATCCAGAATCAATCTATTAAGTGCTTATGTACAATAAATAATATTACCTTCCAGATATCTTTCAGAACTAGTTTCTGTATCTACCTGAATGCATTATTGGCATAGAAAATATTGCAGAACTCATGGTGATTGAAACATTGGGTGGCGATGGCATCCCTTCAACCCTTAAACAATTATTATAATAGTAAAAAGCTGTCACACAAGACAGTATTAACTTTACTATAACCCAAACTATACCTTTTCTATACGATCCCTTTTTGAGGGGATACCCTATTTCAGTAATCTATTGATCATTGGTAACCATGGTTACATCTGGTATAATAATCGGAGAAAGCACCAGACAGCCTGTGGACATAGGTCTACAATATACACATCTACAAAATTATGAAATCAGTTGGCATGGGTTGCATTTGTTGACATCAAGGACAGGTTAAGCTAATTATGAAGGAGGAGATCCAGGAAACTCCCTATAATATAAGGGAAGAACAGCTCAACAGTGTTAGGGTAACATAAGATGTTTGAAAGCTGCTTACCATACTCGAAAAGCAACAGCACAGACCTCCATTTATTTTATATCTCATTGGGAAGGTCAGACAAGATCTCCCCAACTAGCACACGATCCCCAATACTCACAAAAGTAGTAAATCAGGGCAGCTTGGCCGGACAGTGCTTAAAAATTGAGACTGGAAAAATGGGATGGTTGAGAGGTATGCAAGTTTTACTTTTAAATAGTGAATATTTTTTATGCAATATGTACTTGCAATTGTGTAACAATCTCAAAACCATAGCTTGGCTTTTTAAGGTTCACCCCCTTTGAAATATTTAGTTGATGTTCTCAGCAGAGTATTTCTAAAGCGTATATCTTTTTTTCCAAAGTATCCTGAATTGCATTGCATTTCCCCTATGCCTCTCGGATTAAAGTGACATTATGAACCTATATCATTTTATACAGTGTTCTGTAGATCTTCGGCTCAGGACCAGTTTACAGAAAATGTATTTAAATTGTAATTTTGGGCATAGATTGTTATTGCCAGGTTCCCTTAGGGAAATATGTAGTTTTGTCAAAGCAGAACATATAAAATTGTTATAAATACATTTTATATGAAAGGTGCTCAACCACCATGCGGTTGCAAAACTAGATCAAACATATATCTAGTCATGGACTTCTTTAAAGAACACAATTAAATTGCAATTTAGAACTTGTGCATTTCAGCACAGAAGTGTGCAGTGATTTTTTAAAGAAAATGAAGGCATATTTGACCTACCCCGCATGATGTTAGTTAAAACATACACTCCTTCGACAAAGTATCTTGAGCACAAAAATATTTATTAAAATAATATTTTTTTGCCCACACATAAGTTCAATATAATGCCAAAACAAATGTTTTTGATAGATATTTTGTTGTGTCATGTTAATAGCATTTAAATATTTTCCAAAGCTCCAAATTCAGTTATTGTCTAAATAGTAATGCAGTCAGGTAGATATGTCAGAAATGTATCTATTGTAGAAACATAAATGTGTATTTAAAGAGGCAGTCATGTCTGTTTTTTTAGGAAAAATACTAATAATTCGTAATAGTTATACAAACATTTTTCACTGTTCAGACAAGCCCATCTTTTTGTCCAATATGCTAAATTTGCAGGCAAAAAATGGCCCAAGTAACTCCCAGCGTTGTAGAGGCTAATGCAGTGAGGAAATTTAAACATGCATGGGATAAGAATATGGGTACCAAGAATCTAAGGTGAGACCAAGGATTGATTGAGGTTTGGGCCTTTATTGCAAGAAAAATAGGCATTCTAGAATGGTTTATTTATTTGACTCTCAAATTCTTTGTTTCAGTGTTCCTAACTGAAGATTGGGCATCCTGAGAGCTGCGGACTACACCCATTTGGGCTACTTTGCATTCACAAAAATAGAATTTGGGATTACCTGGTCTCTGAAGATCCTTTAGAACATTCTTCTCTCTCGTCAACACATTTTTGCCATTTAGTAAAGAGTTAATTGTTGGCATATGTTTTCTAGACATAGGACGATTGAGTTATTTACGGAGGTGGAGAAACAAAGGAAAGAGGTCGTTTTTAGCCCTGTTTAAGGTGGGAGTTTTACTCTATGTAAACTACATTGATATAAGAATCAAACTCTCTAAAAACTATAAAACCTAGACATGTCAATATAGATGTTATGCAACATTTAAAAATACAGTGTATATATATATATATATATATAAAATCATGTTGGTGCCCTTGATTCGCATACTTAAAATATATTCTAATCAGATTTGAGGTATTCATTCTTCAAATACTTGTTAAAGGTTGCCTTGAATGAACATCATAGCAGAGCTCTGCTGGAGATACGGTATGGAAAAACATGCACTATTGTGAAAAAGTGTTGTGTTATCTTGTTGCTTGGAAAACATGCTCCTGCTGCCAAAGCAAAGATATGGACTGTGATCACAGAGAGGCAAGACAGGTTCAAGATGAGCTAAATTTACAGCAACACAAATTTAAATTATCAAAGGTTTCACATTTAGCAGAAATATGGTAAAAGTGTTCCCTTATGCATGCATGAAATGAGCAATTTTACCAGATACATTCTTTATGAACCTCAGTGTCTACAAATCCCACAGATCTCTTTACTCCACTGTTATTTTGGGATTCTGGCCCATCTAGGGTTGTGGAAACATTTCCTGTTTTTATCCTAATGCTTGTAGCTTTAACATGTTCCAAATCTTTTAAACTATTATTATTATACTAATAATAATATTGTTATTATTTCTTCAAAAAGTCTTTGGATGTTACTTGTTTTTGTGTCAGCATGGTAGATTTAAAGGGAACTTAACACAAAATATTGTTATGTCCAACAATTTACAGTACATCGTGCTACAATATGTGCAAATATATACATGAAGAGAAAGACATTGTTTTTGCCCCACACCTTTTATCTTAACTAGCCATATGACATAATGGGCATTAAAGAATGCCATTTTTTGATTAAATATGTGAGCTGTACCCATGTGAGCTGTGCATGATGTCACTACTGTCACATCTTATTATCAGACAACAATGGTATAGGGTAGAAGGTCCTTGGGTATACACTATTTTAATACAATGATCTGTAATTCTACTTATGTATAAATCATTTAAACACTGAAGGCATTAAAGTCGAGTGGCAAGGTTCGGGGTATATTTTCCCTACTGGGAGACCAAGCCAATTGTAGTTGTTTTACTATAGTTATATATTGATATATGACAACAATTGGAGTAACAATTGGAGTAAAACCACACATACAGTTCCATACTTAAACATACATAGCAACTCTCTCACATACTCACATACAAACATACTTATACAAATACAAACACACACCTACCTTTTTTGGCTCCTTAGCTATTCTCACATGCTACTTGCGTGTGAGCACTGGAAATTATGTGTGTGAGTGGGGGGGTGACAAGTTAAGCGAGTAATGCCCAATTTAACCTATTAAGTACCATGAATAGGAACACATTTCAGTGTCAGTGTTTGTACTTTTGTCATAGCTACTTTTTAGTGACCTTTGAAGGAGTGTACGCTTTTATCCTATATATTTCATTCTTTCAGGAAAAGTTAAGCTATTTATAGGCACCTAGTTTTAGCTAAACCAAATATAGTGGTAACCAAATATAACAATATATAGCGGTAACAACACAAGTAAACATTCAGAAACATAATTTTGTTCCTTTGCCCATTAATACTTTTCCCCCCAGAATCCAAACCAAAAAGCAAAAGAAGAAATAATTTCACTGACACACTGAATGTATCCAGTAGATGTGGTTTTAGATATATGTGAACTGCACATGCTACCCACATAGTTGTCAGCACATAATACAATGCAGTTTAGGCACATACAAGAAAGAGTTATATTTCTAATTGTGATAAATATTAGAAGAAAATAAACATGTCCATAAGTACAGTGACCTTTGTTGACCTCTGTGTGTTTTGGGGGCTACAACTCCCATCATTCTTGATGTAGATGATGGGAGTAGTAGTTCCCAAAAGTGCATTGCTCATTTTTTCTTTAAAGATTTTTAAAAAATGTATACATTGATCTCATAAAAGATCAGCCAATAGCGTGCTGTCCATTTATTTATGTTTAGTTTATTTTTCATATGGGTTACCATAGCAAAAATACAATATATATAGTATATTCCCCCCCCCCAGTATATATCATACCAAAAACGAAATGCTTTCTTAAAGATTATACATTCATGTTGTTTACACACAGATGCCATGTAGGTGTCAGTACATAACATATGGCAGGGTAGGAAGGCACACATAAAATTGGGTTAAAAGCCGTAATTGAATTAAAGAAACACAATCTATGGCTAATCTAACCTCGGGCTAAAATACGTAGAGTATTTCCACAAGCATGACATCTTTTTAATGAGTCTTTGATGTCCGGGACATCTTTAGATAGAGTCCAAAAGAAATGGAATTATTTTAAAAGATGTTATGCTGAAGGCAGCAAAAATCTGCCAGTAAGAATAAAAGATGATGAAAACCAATGTGGCACACCACAGAAGTGGTGCATATATTGTAGGTGAAAACGATAGCGTTTAGGAACTATAAACAGAGTGAGAAAGATGAACATTCCTGTTTTATAATAATGTAATATAATAATAAACTTCCTTTTTTGGCCACTACATTTGTTCCCTCTGCAGTGCTTTGCTCTATTTCATATATTCCATGGAAACCGTGCTAAAGGAATAAATGTTAAGTATCTGGGTGTAATGGTTTACAAGGTCAGTAACAGCATGGGCTTACTACAGGGAAATTTTGACTGGGTAACTAAAATAGACTGGGGCAGTAGATATCGCCTGTCTCAATAAGGCATTTGACGCTGTCCCTCATTGAAGACTCATACGTTAAAAATATAGGGAATACTAAGGGATCTCAGTTTGTATAGCTTAAATGAGAGAAGGGGGGATGTGATATCAACATTTAAATAATTAAAAAGATTTAACAAAGTACGGGAGGGAAATGTAGTTAAGGAGGAGAAATGTTAGAACAAGAGGTCATAATCTAAAACTAGAGGGCCGGAGGCTTCGATGTAATGTAATAAAGTTTTACTTTACTAAGAGGATGATATATAAGTGGAACAACCTCCAGCAGAAGTGGTAGAGGGTAACACTGTTAGGAGATGTATGGCATATGGCTATCTTGCATCTAAGTCAAGACCAAAGACTGATTAAGGTGTGAGTCTTAAAAGCAGGAAAAAATGTCCCATGACCCTTTTCATCAATCCGGCTAAAGGTTATTCAAGGTTTGTCCATGAAAGCACATCTGCACATTTTCTATTAAAATAATAATATTTTCCTGTAAATACTGTATGTATTCCCATTGTTAAGTGCTGTGAAAATTGTTGGTGCTATATAAATTAAATTAATAACAATAATTACTTTTTATTTACTTAGAAAGCGGGGTATCACAGGTAGGGAGGTACTTATTGAATCATTGCGTCTGAACAATTATACGCATGCTGGCAAGCAGATCTAACAATAGATCAACTGCCATGGTAACTAGCAGCTTCTCTAAGCTGTTGGTTCCACAGACTGATCTATCAGATCATTTTCTACAGTAAGAGAAGCTGCCGACTTGTCATTGACAGATTGACATCCCTCTTTTTTCTTGAAACTTCCACATTTGAATGTAAATGCAACACTTCTGTCTTTTATGTACATTTAAATAGGTAAGACTGAGTGGTGGTACGGGAGAACAATGCAACTTCAGCAACTCTGGCATCGGAGTCTCTATTGAATAGGGAATACTACTTAGCCAGCATATCTCATACCTGGTTCGAAGACTAATTGTGTAAACCTCCTTCACTTATTCCTTCTGTTCTAGGTTACCTTAAATTTTGCAAATACTTTTAAAAAAAACAGATTAATTGCCCATGGTATATAATGAAGTGAACAATAGGAAGCACTTTAATATCCAATAACAATTGGTTCCTTCTCCTTTGCTTTTGTTTTGTTTTCTGCCTTGCTAATAGATATTAGTTGGACACAAGGCTCTTAATATTACTCTTGCTATATAAAGATAAAATATACCAATAACAAACAAATGTGCGCAGTAGTGATATTAAATTCTAAATGCGTGCCGTTTATCATGTGTGAAATAATTCTCCTACATTTCAGATGTTCCACTTCAGACTTTGTGGCAAATGCATGTATCTTGTTTATGTCCGAGATCTTGTATAACTTTATGGTGGTGAAAATGTTGCATATGATGCTCTTCAGGATTTCATAATAATAACATTTGCATGGCAGACTTTTTCTTCTTGAATAGCCCCTGATGCCTAGAAAGGCACATGTGTTAGAATTTTTTCTAATTAAAAAACCAGACACAGTAATCTGTAACCAGGATCACATCACCAGTACTGAGCTGTTTGCAGTCTCCTAAGTGCTCACTTGTGGCATGCGGAATGTTGTCGGACAGATTACTGGGATTAACCCAACTGTTTCCCAATAGTAAATGTAATATATTGTGGACATCTCCTGGGTTAAACTAATGTTGAATTTTAAAGTTTGAATTTTATATGTTTAGAATCATAACTTTTGCGGTTTATTTTTATTAAATATAATCTGTTTTATAAACAACCAAGATACTAGGCAACTACAAAGTCAGTGAAGATACAGTAAGGTGCCCAAGCTAGAGAGAAATATTAGGCTTGATCTATGTGACCTATAGTGCTGCTGCCGGTGTATGATTCATAGAGCTTGCAATAGCCCCAGAATCCAAAGCAACGACTAGAGGTTCATGCGACTGCTCTGCTTTGCTGGTCCAATGAGAACATTCTGATTTCATGGTCACTCACGATCTTCAAGCAGAACAAGAGGAAATGACGCATAATGTTTGTGTAGGTATCATAGACAGTGTAGCTGACACATGATGGTAAAGAAAATGAAGGATTAGGCCAAAGTAAACATCATAGGAGAAGGCAATAAAATGACTAACAAGCTGGTGATCAGGAAAAGGCAGTGATCAAAGCAGAGTCATGAAACAATCTGAGGTCCAAATCGTCAGCAATGACTATTTGCTGACTAACAGACCAGGTCACCGCTTCTAGACAAAGGACTCAATCCAATGACCTATCTACATTTGCATTGGTATTGAAATGCATGGTTTGCAGTTCAACTTCCTGTGTAAACCCTAAATAGTAATTGCAGATTGTAGACTCTTACTGGAATTTTTTTTTTTTAAATGAAGTCAAAAGAGAACTTCTACCAAGTGATCAGCAGGACATGCAGAATATTAGCACAACTTAAAGGCATACATTTTTACACAAACATATACATACATAGACTATAACAACATTGTGTAAGATCCACAAGATTCATTCCATTAGAATTAAATGCACCACAGAAAGCTGAAATTAACGCCAGCATGTGCACAAACAAGGAAAAAGTACACATTCCAATTTTACCCTTTAAAGCCAACATAAATAACTACAGTACTCCATGTAACAGTGTTACATTTTGTGGTGCAAAGGAGTTGTACAGATTTTTTTTTCAAACAAACCATCAATTCAATATAGATGGCTTCTTATACAATCATATATTGTCACTTTTATCACAATATCGTGCACATAAATGTAATTATGCCCAGCAAGCTGAATAGCTGACTTGTGATTACGATTTTAGCATGCAATTTAAATTTCCAGATGGGTTACTGAAAAAAGCTCAAGGAAAGTATAGCAGAGACAGGTTATACAGGCCAGCAACCATTAGAATGTTTAGCGGGAACGTCTTATTGGTTTCTGTTGTGATCAGAATTCCCAGGGTTGCCTTTATGCCACCATTTAGTTTTGGAAAATGTATCATTTTATATATATAGGAGTGTGTCAAGAGTCATTATAACTGGCAACGGAGAAGAACTGCTTGATGAAGACTGGAGGTAATCGGTCACTTAGTCTTAGCACACAGGACCTGAGATGTCAAATACAGGGAGCAGAGATTTATGATCAGTGTCAATCAGGCGAAGAGGGGTGTTGATCATTTAGCCAGAGAAGGTTCTAGAGAATTAAAAAAAAAAGCAAAGGTACCAAAGTTATGACTAAATCCATGGCAAATTGGTGGTAGTTTGAGAATAAATATTGGCAGCAGAATCATAAATTATTTTATGCTTTACGTCATTTACAGTACACAACACATCAAGTTGATAGCATAGAGTAAGAGCAGAATATGCTTTATCAGAAGGCCAGTATAAAATGTCATGATCAGTGGAGATTCTTACATTGTATTAAAAAACTCACTATGTTAACACATTTATTGTCACATATCTATAATACAAATTCATGTTTTGAGTAGAAACAATGCAGCCACAATGTCATTAATACAGTTAATGTTTGTTTGGACACTAATGTTAATATCATCAACATCAAAAATATAATAGCAGGTTTTCAATAATAATGTATACAGTAAATAAAAAAGTATTTCAGATTGACAGCTACATCAGACAGGGAGTTCCTTGCTAAAATAGAAAAAATAATATTTTTGAATTTAATAAGCTTGCTTTTTTTTTACAGTTAATTTAAACCATCACTGCAAACACCTACAGGGTTAAACATCTAGAGCGGGATATTAGAGCAATGCAATGTACTAGATACATTTTGCCTTTTTACATTATTTGCAAAGCCTAGCCCAAGATTTTCTGTGGCTATGTCTATTCCTAAATTCTTACAGACCTGACTGTTTCCTGTTTTTGATAGAATAAACATACTGTCCATCTCTGTAAGCAGCTAATGGATTCTTGCACAGCAGTCATCCTCTGTAAATCTCAAGTGCTGAAGTTTATTTTTGGATATGGTCTGATTTAAATTTATGATATTCAAATAAGATTTTGACTACGTCCAAGAATCATAGAATGTAGAAAAACATGTTTTGGAGTGTACTTTTGTGCTTGTCATTTGTCAACAGTACTAGGGTAGAGCACAACTATGGTAATTATGAAGATGTAGACAAGGCTTGGTAAAAAGGTAGCAGTAGATCTATAAATGATGAACCAAGTCCTAGGTCACAACTACAAAAAAAAAAGGAAGCCATTCGATCCGAGGCATTTCAGTTTTTATATCCGAAGCAACAGCCTACACATAGTAGACATAATTAAAATGATATAGCACTATGGTAACAAGAAAGCTTGTAAACTTGTATTTGCCAACTACTATATTAGCAGATTGTTCTGGTCTCATCACATTAGATGAAAGAGCCCTACAGAACATTGGATCATGATGTAATAGCAAGCTCACAAAAACATGTTTTAATCCATGTGTAGGGCTGTTGTAAACTAGCTTGGCATATTTTACTAATTACTTTAACATTTGATTATAACTAATTTAATTTGACTAACAGAACTTGTTTTGCTTACACCAGCCTCTTAATTACTTGCAATTATAGTATATATATATATAACAGGTACTATTTTTGTATTTATGTATGTATATATATATCTATATATATCTATTATATATCTATATATATATATATATATATATAATATATATATAAATACACATACATACAGACATACATGCAAAAAAACGCTTGGTAAATAACTATCCTATTTAAGATCTAGACAATAGCTTTTAATTCACGGTTGTTGCACCCTATCAGCTATGTTTTTATCAGTATGAATTTTTTGTAATTATTACTGTGGATCTGTATTTTATAATGAAGGCAGCACAATAACAGGCTAATTGGAACATATTTAACTCCCATCCTAAGACAATAAGTAAAATTTAAATGGGAAACAGATAAATGCATATTTTATAGATAGTTCTGTAGCCCTACTCTACAATGTGTATATGTCTCTCTTTCTCTCTCTCTCTCTATATATATATAGATATATAGATATATATACATCGATCAGCCATAACATTATGACCACCTCCCTAACATTGTGTAGGTCCACCTTTTGCCACCAAAATAGCCCTGGCTTATTGAGGCATGAACTCCACTCAACCACGGAAGGTGTGCTGTGGCATATGGCACCAAGACATTAGCAGCAGATGCATTATGTAGTGTAAGTTGCGTGGTGGGGCCTCCATGGATGCATACTGGTGCCATGTAAGTGACGCACACACACGCGCGGCCGTACACGTAATGTAAAACAAAATGCATAGTCCGTTTCCTATGCTGATGTGCCCATTGTAGGTGCTTTCGGAAGTGTACAGGGGGTCAGCTTGGGCGCCCTGACTGGTCTGCGGCTATGCACCCCCATACGCAACAAACTGTGATGCACTGTATATTCTGACACCTTTCTATCAGAACCAGCATTAACTTTTTCAGCAATTTGAGCTACAGTAGCTCGTTTGTTGGATTTGACCACACAGGCCAGCCTTTGCCCCACATGCATCAATGAGCCTTGGCCGCCCATGACAATCTCGCCGGTTCATCGCTTCTGACCACAGCAGATCAGGAACACCCCACAAGTGCTGCAGTTTTGGAGATGTTCTGACCCAGATGTCTGGCCATCACAATTTGGCCCTTGTCAAAGTCTCTCAGATCCTTATTTTTCCTACTTCTAAAATATCAACTTTGAGGACGAAATATATATACACTCACTATACGGTCAAAAGTATTGGGACACCTGACCATTACACTAACGGGGACTTTTATGACATTCTAAATGCATGTACATTAATATGCACTTGGTCCCCCCTTTGCAGCCATAACAGTTTGCACTCTTCTTGGAAGGCTCTCCTTTTCAATATCTGTGGTCTTTCCACTAGTACAGTATCTGCACACCCGGAAACGTTTGCCTGGATGGTCCAACCAGCAGAGCTGATTACTGGTTGCCATCCAGGTTTGCCTTTGAACTCTTCTCAGACCACCTGGATTTAGCCCACTCCTTACCCCTTTAACATATAATAGCCTTTTGCCCTGTCCATGTGTATAGTTAAGCCAAACATATGGCAAACCCCATCCACAAGTACAGCTAGCTACCCCACCCTAACTCTGCCTTACCAACTTCCACCTTTTTTTTTTAGGTGGACCCCTTCGAAAAAAATCTACTTGAGCATTAAATAAAGTTTTATGTGCTGTAATGTAAGTTAGCATCAACAAATCCCAGTTTGGGAGTCAGTGTATTTGTCTAGAAGCTAAATCTGATACTAGATATAAAAAATTATGGACGTTCCCCTTTAAAGGCAGAAGAGGAAGAGTTTTTGGGGACCAGCTAAGTGGAGCCCTGCTAAAGCTTTATGGTTATTCTGTTGTGAGTAACTCATGCATGAACACATATAAAAGAAAATATAATGGCAGTCATATAAGTGAAGGGAATTAATGATTCTGTTAATTATTCATGCACATGTACAGCATGCAAAGACTGGAAGATAAATCATTAATACAGTAACTGCAGTTCTTTGACAGAACAAATGTTTGAAGAAGAGAGAGAAAAAACATTTACTAGAATGGATGCATAAGAAAGATGGAATCAGCAGTAATACAGGTGAATATTGTCACTATCTAATATGAAGATGGATAATAATAATAACAACATAGCCCTTATATAACCATACAATTGAGAACATAATTCATATAAAATGCATCAGTCACAGATTTAAACTGATTTATTTTTTCTAGATTAATTTATAACACTCAACATTTTCATCTACATCATTATATTATAGTTGTTTGGAATGTTGAGCATTGTATCTATAATCTATATTATATCAAGTTTCGAATTACATTCTTATTAAGATACAGTACAACCATGGGGCCAGAACTGTGGATTATTAGAAGATATCTGAGTAATGCTGAAGATAACAGTACATATAAATAGTTTAGATATGATTTGGTTCATTATACACACACACAAAATACCTATCATTTTCTATCTCCTAATTATGTGAGAGTTGCAAATATTGGGAGTGATAACTATAATTATAGTCTTATCACTGAATAATTGGTAAGGAATACATATTGTTTTGGGTATATAAAGTGCCAAGAAAAAGTAATTGAACCCTTTGGAATTACAAGCATTTTTCAAGGGATCCATGTATAAAGTGGATATAGAGGCAAAAGGTTATTATTATTGACCTTATTTGCATGCACCTACCCAGAATCCCTTGTGGTTGTGGCAGCACCATGAGATTTCTGAGGGAAAAACAAGCCCTGTGGCTTGTCTGGTGTCTGTAGATGAGTGTTTAATAATACTTTTACTGCCCCTTAGTTTTGAGTGGAAGGGTTTTCCATCACCTTTACCCACCATAACTTATGTAAAAGCATTTATGTATAAAGTTATCTTAAAATGTGATCTGATCTTCATCTAAGTTACAATAATGAACGGACAAAATCTGTTTAATTTATTAACACACAAATTATTGTATTGTTTTTGTCCATATTGAATACATCATTCAAACATTCACATTGTTGTTTAGAAAAAGTACGTGAACCTCTAAGTGAATCACTTCAACAAAACTTAATTGGAGTCAGAAATTAGCAAACCTCAAGTTTAATCAATGAAACAGGACAAGATTTGTGTTTTAGGGACACTTTGACATAAAAAAACAGTCAAACATTTTGTGTTTGCTATTCTCAAGAAGCATCTGCTAATATGAACCATGGTTCACAAATTGTTGGTTTGCACAAAGCTGGAAAGGGTTACAATTTAATCTCAAAGAGTTTACATATTCATCAGTCTACCATTAGACAAACTGTTTATAACTAAAGTTGATTTAGTACTCTCCCTAGAAGTAGGCACCCAGCCAAGATGACTCCAAGGGTACAACACAGGATGCTTAATAAGGTAAAAAAGAACCCTAGAGTAATAGATTTCTGTTCATGAGTCTAACATATGAAAAACCTTGAACAAGCATGCAGTATATGGCAGATCACCACAGAGGAAGCCCCATTGAAGCACATTGAAATTTGTAGACTGATGTAACCGCATAAAAAGGGCACTGCATACCCACATGAAAACATCATCCCAATGGTTAACTATGGGGGAGGAAACATCATGTTTTAAGGTTGCTTTGCTGCCTTAGGGCCTGGACAGCTTGCCATCATCGATGGGGCAAGTGTAAGCATTCCTGTAAAATCCCTCCTAAACGTGAGGTTATTGCTGCCAAAGGAGGTTAGACAAGTTATTAAATCCAACAATTTACCTTTTTACCTCCAGCACTGTTATATATATTGTTTCAAGGTTTGGGTTAACTTAGCTGTTTTCATGGGAAACAGGGAAATTTCTAGCTGTGTAACATAATTTCAGAAGTTTTTTTTAGCCATTTAAATTTGGATTAGCGAACACAATGTGGCATTGGAACTCAGGAGTGATGGTTGTTAATATAGGCCCTGTGTCCCTATTTATATTCCATGAAATATCAGCCATTTCCAGCTACAATAGTTATTTACAACATCAACAATGTATACATGGTATTTCTGATTCATTTTATGTTATTTTAATGCACATTGCATGTTCCCCCAAACAAGTGATCCAAATCATGGTGGAGCAAGAGAGTTATTTAGACAAACCAGTAAATATCTTCAGTAATATATTTCCTGGTCATCGGTGACAATTTTTACGGGAATATTATTTACAGCATCTTTCACTACTACTGTGCGGAATATATTATGCCGTTATACATTTAATATAAAACTAACACTACTTTACAATGTGACATCCATAGCAACTGTATGTGTTTTCTGTATCAATGGCGGCTATCCCAAAAATGAGCATGCAATATTCTTTCTTGATGAAATATACAATTTCTGTGAAGGGAGTATGATGATTAAAATATGTGAATATTTAATATTTTTGATTGCGGCCAACGGGTTCTAAAATATAATAAAACTTGGCAAATCTACACAGATATCTAGAAAAGGGGAATCACTGTTACTGTAGGCGAACATCATAGTGCATTGCTTACTATCCTTAGCATGGCTAAGAGATCTAGACAATTTCTTGGTTTTGTATTGTACTTATAAGTGTTATTTTAATCAGCTCTGTTGTGCTTACATTTTTAACTCAATATACTTTGTCCTTGGGGTTAGATTATACATAGAGCTGATGGAACAACTGCTTACCTGAATAATAAGTACTCAGTAACGTGACTATTGAGCAATTTTCCTCATAAACAATGCTCTTCTATACAGCTTACAAATTATTGTTTCTTAGATCTTCTAAATTAATCCCTTCTAAATCAAATCATAAACCTATTCCTTCTAATACATTACTATAAGAAACATGTGGAAATATGACATATCTATGTTCTTTGCCTTTCCTGACATATCTTCAGGCTTATCTATTTCCCTAAAATGTCACACTAAAAAAAATCTTCTTGATTAAAATATTTTGAGTTACAAAATTTATTTAAGGTAACGTCATGTAACACATACAGGTATGTTCAACATTATTGGCACTCTTGAATATTGTGTACATCATGTACAAAATCTTCAGAAATAATTGGAAAGGTACCTAGTTTAGGAAACCTAAAGGTATTTCAACTAACGTGTAGTGATTTCACAGAAGAAGCTTAAAATATGAGCTTGACAGCATTAAAGGCACCCTTTCCTAAAATTTAATTGCACAACCCTTAGCATCAAGATTCCAAACATTTCTTGTAGCCACCCCCATAAGCTTCTTAGAATTTTCTAATAATCTTTAATTGTAGTTTGTTCAAGCTCTTGAATGTTTGAAGGATTCTTTTTCCCAGTGACAGATTTTAGCTTTTTCCAAAGGTTTTTAAAGGACTCAGCATGGTAAAATGCCTTTGTAATACACTGATTTCATAGTTGTGTCAATAAATCTCAGGTATATTAGCCCAGATCAACCAGTTCAGCCCAAAAGTCTAAACTTAACAGGAGTCCTCATTCATTGGGACCACAGAATGTTTATTCAGAAACTCTCTTCCACTTAATAGATGGTACTTTACAATTCAGTTTAGCGCCTTCACTGAATACAATTAAATTCAAGTAAAAAAGTGGAAGGACCGATTGGGGAACAATAAAACCACCAAGCATTCTGACTTATGCTGAATCTGGCTTTCTGTATTTGCTTTAGTCAAGATGGTAAGCCAATACAAAAGTCAACCATCTTTTTTGATTATATTTGATTAATTTTGTGTCAACATCCATGAACACCTGATATTTTAATGACCTGTTTCTTCTAAATATACTGTAAGTACTCCCAACAAGACCAGAGTTATGATCAATATAATTGGCTGCGTTCAATATGTTGTATATCACATGCAATATGTCCTGAAAAAAATGTGTGTATTGAGACAGCTCTGGTCTATATACACTTATACATTTGATAGAGAACAGTACAAAATAGAGCAATTACAATAAAAAAATAAATCGGAAGAAGATATATAACATGGAAACATTACAATTAATTATTAATTCTCTTCAAGAATAGAAATCAGTTTGAAAAGAAGAAATTAAATGTAATTGTTATGGAATTAGACTCACCTGGGATAAAGAGCATCAGAAGTGCTATTATCACCATACTTAATGCCATCCTCAAAGACCCTGGCATCCCTGTTTTAACAGTTCGCAATGTCATTAAGAAGCTGCTTATGAAACTGTCAAGAACCTCACAAAATATGGTGGAACGTGGATCAACTACAGTTTAAAATGGATCCTCCAGTACCAGAGGATCCACCTGTTCCCTGTTTTTCCTGTTTTATGTTCAGTTCACATTAAATACAACCCTGATCCCCTTTTGGTCCCCTTTTACTTGTACTTAATTTTCAATAAAATCAAACAACTACAATGCCTCCTACATCACTAACTATATTATGCCATTATTTGCCCCTTTGGAAGGCAGGCTCACTGCTATTGTTGACTCTTTATTTCTAACTGCCCCAACCTCATTGCTATTGCTGAAACTTGTAAAATTTAAATTTTTCTGACATCTTGTTTCTTGTTGAAATACAAAGAAAATACTTTAAAAAACATAAAACAAAACTTCCATATATTTGATGAACATAAAAATTAAAAATAACAAAATACAGGGTAATTCTGTGATTAAGTTCACAGCAATTGACATCCATGATGTTTCTATGCAAACAATAACAAATAAAAGTCCAAAGGATTGTAAAAACAAATTAACTAAAGATCAACAAATATAATGCAGCAGCGCGTTTTGCCCTATTGAGGCTTCTATCTGCCGTGTTTAGGAGCTGCAATAACCATCTTTTAAAAAGTCCCATGTATGTTCCCCGTACTTCTGTGTTCCGTCATTACGTCTATGCGTCTTGATGTCTTTAGGCATTGCATGTTGTTTGCTCTGATTTGCTGAAGTGATAACCAGGTCCCTCTATGATTTCTTCTTGGGGATATAAAATGCAGGAACAGAAAACAATGTAAACTACTGGGCACAAGTGATCAGTAAGCGTATAATAATATATGTATATAGAAAGAGTCTTTCCCAATCGCATAGTATACTATATACATAAGAATGCAAATATATTGGATATTTAACATTTATTCAATGTAGAAATTTAACAAATATAAAAACATATATATATATATATTATAGAAAATATTATTATTAGGTTAAAAATATGGTATTTGAGATAAATAAATCATTTTTAAATGAATCCTATTCATAATAATCTTGTATAAATGACATACAATAATTTACCATCATTAAATATATATATATATCCATGCATATATACACTAGCTACATAAGATTAAAGAAAATTATTATAAAGTCAAATTCTACATTGATGCCTTTAGGTTGCAGAGTATCTAAATTAACAAGCCATTTCATTTCTCTTTTTGTAATTTCTTTGATGGTATTTCTACTAATAGGACAAAATTTTTTATTATGATGTGCCAAAAATGTTTTAATACCGAGTGTTGTGTGACCCCTTTTTTATTATGCTATATACTACTTGTTATGTCAGTTATGAACAGTTAAAAAATAATCCTAATATGTTCTTATAGTCTCCTTTTAGTCTGTGAAAAGTGCTTCCCATAAATTGATACCCACAATGCACTGTTACATATAAATAAGATTAGTAGTATAACATGCTCTCTATTTGAATAGGAAGTAATATTTGTTATTGACTTAATCATCTTACATACAACGCTGGTTTTACATCCATAAAAAAACAACTTTCTGGGTTAGAAAATGATTAATTTGTTTATTTTGATAATTTTTACTATAACTTAGTTATATAGCTTTTGTTTCAGATTTGGGGCTCTCCTAAAAACTATTTGAGAACTTCAGGAAGTAGATGCTTTGAAGTCTTGTCTCTTAATAAGATACCTCCAATGTTTATTTTTGATGCTTGATTTTTTAGAATTATTATTGGATTTGAATTATATGATGTTGTTCATTATAATTGTTTTGCGATTTTTGCTCTGCTTTGGCTATAGTTATGCCTTCCAGATCTTTTTCTTTGTAACCTTTTTGTAAAATGTGTTAGCTTTTTCCTTATATACTTGCATATTTGTACAATCGCTCCTTAGCGGTGTGTATTGGCTCATAGGAATCCCCCTGAGCCAAGGGGGACACTGACAGCTTTCTTATATAGTTATTATTATTTATTGTTGTATATAGCGCCATCAAATTCCGTAGCGCTGTACAATGGGTAGACAGGACATAACAAGTAGTGTGTAACATAACAAATTGACTTATAGAGACAACAGGTGAGGAGGTCCGTGCTCAAAGGAGCTTTATTTGTATGTACTTGCTTGAAATGGATTTTGGTCCTCAACTGCCCATTCTCTACATATATACATATGTTTTAATCTGGAAACTCAATGCTGTCATTGCTAAATTTGGTGTTGAGGACTATATTTTGTATAATTTTCTCCAAATTCCCTATGAAGTCTTATATGGACTTGTCCTGTTACTGTTTATTATGGAGGCCTACATTTCAGCCTCCAAAATAACAGCCATTTCAGTATCCAGATTTTACTTGGATTGGTGTCCATTACTCCCGGATGTGCTGGCGTCTCTTCTAGGATTTCCGCTATTGAACACAGACTTGGGGTGAGTCCGAAGGCACTGCAGCACCTGAGGGAATGTTTGAGGATGAGCCTAAAAGGCTCGAGCTTTTTTTTAATTGAATATTTTAAAATTAAAATCATTATCAAACTGTTTAATGGACATTTTTGTTGAACAGTGCAGAAGCAGTGGGACACTGGGGTACAAATTGTAAATCATGTTCAAATTAACACACAGAGTTGTTTTGTGTGCACACACTTATCTGCAATTCAAAAAAAGTTTACATGAAAAAGATACGACTTCTAGCAACAAAATATACTTATTATCTTCTGCTTTATGTGTTCATTTTTGTCTACTAATAAAGAAACCTGATCAGAGAGCTATTATCATTTTAACAAGTGGGAATATGTATCGTCCTTCTTCGATTTTTGGATACTTGCTGATGATGAGTGACATGCGGCCTCTTCCTGTCGCTGTAATTAAAACTTTTTGTCTGCCTTATAATGCCTGATGTGTTCTAAAACACAAACAGAGTCAGTATTGTTTGAAATTTGCAGAAACATTAAGTGAGAGGGCTAGGTTCTTGCGACTGACCAGACATTATTAACAATGCCATGCATTCCAAACTGAGAATGAACTGTTAATTTGCAAGTGAAATTTCCATGTGGTTCAGTCTCTGAAATTTACATTTCCTGCACTGAATATTTTCTTTTCTTTTTTTTATTTATTTTTTTACTGTTTTTGTTATCTTAATGTGCTTGCATTTGAAATGTAACATTTACAGCAAAACAATATTTCTTAATTAAAAACAAATTTGCTTTTGTATTTAAGTTTGATAAAAAGCATGCTTATGAACAATTTATTATTTTAAAGTGCCTCTATAAAATAATTTTCTCTATGATTTGTTAAGCAAAATTACTTATTGCCTATCGAGTAAGGCTGACAGCATCTAACGTGGATAAATCCAGTTAAGTTTCCCATGAATTTCTATGAAGGCAGCCTGTAGTAGAGAAGGCTGCCTTCATGAAGGATCAAGTAGTTACACGAATGCTGCCTGCCCAAAAAGCTACAGGCAGCGGAACCAAGAGGAGCCCTGCGTGGAATTGCCCAATTTCCCCCTTGTCAGCTCTCCTCTAACTGTCTAAAGTATTAATTGTATTATCTTTTATCCTGCTTGTTGTTGGTATAGGGCATCCATCCAAGCATTTGGTTCCTGTTCCCAGCACCAGGTACTAGAGCTAAAACTGAATACATAGGCAGCCATTCAGAAACTGAGAAATTTGAGCAAAGGAGAAAGGCAGTGTCCAATAAAAAGAAGTTAGAAATATGATCATGATATATATATATATATATATATATACACATAAACTACATATATATTGTAATATAATTCATAGTGATTACTAATTTCAAAGATTCTGGTCTGTTATCTGTTGTTTAAGCATAAAACAGTCTTATCCATAGTCTGGATACTTAGGTTACATTTACAGGAAAACATGTTATATCAAGGCTTTAAATTATAATTTCATTTTCTCATTATTTTATTTTCAATATCCCAATGAGTTTATGTTAATTTGCTAGAACAAAAACCGACAGTGGGATTTAAAATCAATACAGTGATGTGTTATCAGCACATTGTCTCATCCATGCAGTATAACCAAAGGAACATAAAAAAAGTGAACATTCATCTTAATTAGCATGGATATGGATCAATATTGACCTTTTAGTCCTAGGGAAAAAAAGAAAGAATAAAAAGGGGACACGGTTTACGCATTTGATTTCAGTGATAATATCTAGATATAATTTTAGTATCATAACATGACTTGCTATTTGAGAATGAAACTGTATTGTCAGTGGTGGCAACTACCTGCAAATTAGTGTATCTATTCTTTACTTATAGTCAGAATTAGATATTTTATAATTGGATATACCGTAACCAGTAGCATACTTAAGTACACTTCCTACTCTGTAGCATTCCCATTGAAATAAATGGGGTAGCTGCAGCCAGTCGCATGTTGAAAACTGACTGCTGCTATTCCTATCTTCTTTAGTTGGAGTGCTACAGTGAATGTACAGAAAGAATACTTTGCATAAAGTAGAGAAGCCTTATTTAAAGGTTTTATATTTTACTGAATATTTAACTCAAATAACTTGTTAATTGTTGTCCATGCAAAATAGAATCCGGTATGCATTTTACGTAAGGTCACTCTTTGAGTCCCCACCAGCCCCAAAATCTATAAAAGGGTAAAAAACAATGACGCACGTTTGGATGGTCCAAAGGTAAAGGACATAATTTTCAATGCAGAAACCGGACTCTTTAGTTGTTTGTTTTTATCATGTAAAAAAACCTGTGTGATTTAGAACTCCTTAAACTGAAAGCATATGTTTTTTTCTTACAAGTTAACTCCTTTCTGCATTTTAGTAGGGCAGAAATATTATATTCCTTAGTCCTTTTTTACCTGTAGAGGTTAAGGGAACTGGTTCTATATACGGGCAGCAGAAAGGCAATTGAGATTGGGTTCTTGTATCCAAACAAAATCAGTTTGTCTCCTGAAATACATGACATTGTCAAATTGTTAAGGCACTGTATATGATTGTACTAGGTAATTAAGAGGTACAACTGCACTGTGCATACCTATGGGTCAGTGTGTTTAACCTCTAGAGTAGGAGCAGTTAGTGTCACTTGGCTCTGCCTATTTCTGACCCAAATCCACCCTCACAGTTTTTGCCCCATTCAAGTTTCTTGGGAGCTAAACTCCTGATCTCAAGACACATGGTCCTTCTATCCTCTTATAAGAAACAAGAGGAGTGTTCTGAGGGCTCCTCACATATGGCCATGATGAGCAGGGTGAGCTCATGCTTCATCTACTTGTCACAAACTGAGGTCACTGTTTCAAGCTTAGCTTCCAAGAGGCTAGTAATAAAATGTAAAGGTTTATGTGATCAAAGATCAAAGTTTATGATCCCTAAGGAACTGATGACATCAAAGACTCCAGAATCTTGCTTGAAAGTAACACCATACTAAGACAGGGAAAATTGTAAAATGGTAGGAGATACAAAGATAATACTCATTACACCACCCCTAAATTGGTGTGTACACCATGCATTTATAAACACAAGTTCCGCTGGTGACACCTGCTGGTAGGTGGAGGGGTACTGCAATACTTTTTTTTAAAAATGTAAGTGTACAAATCTTTTCAATCAATGATTGATTCAAATTCAATCAATCATCTTTTTATTTTTTAATTCCATTATTTTACATAAAATGAGCATGATTTATGTGTGGCGTCACAAGCAAGCAATAAGTTACCATAACTAGTAAAACATTGTACAATGTTTAAAGGATGTCAGGAAGGTTTCCATCTAGCCATATATTCTCTAAATATTTTATTTTTCTACTGACTGGGATGTTACATTTCTGTATTATTTTTTAATAAAATATCTGATCTAACCTAGTGTACTTATAAGGAAATAAACATTATAATAAAATAACATTTTATTCTGTGCTGAGTTCTGTCAGCAGGTATCAGCAACACAGAGGTTTTTTTGCCTGTGCCCCTATTGTTAAGATAATAACTTGAAAGTAAATCCACCGAACATATCCTTTTATTTTGTTGAAACACCCATTGTGGGTTTTTGTAATGTCAAGGTGAAGTATAGTATAGAGATAAAGAAGGATTAAGGAGGATTCTCTGTTAAGAAAAGGAAAAATATAAAGATTGTAAAATGACACTCCAGTATATTGGCAGAGGACTGTATCTACAAATGATTCATTAGCAGATAACGTTTATGAAACATTTGTAATTTTTATTAGAAGAAGATCTTATAGATTATTAATATGGTTCATTGACCCATTCAACAGAATTTGCAAAACAAGATTCTTTGTTTTGCTAAATAGTCAAAAGTAATATTGCCTACACTGAAGCAGTCCATAATATCACATCAAATTATGATAAATCACCAACCAGTAAAATTACTCATAAACAAATGTTTCATACACTAAAACAACCTACACATTTTAGTTATTTGTTTTACGTGGAGTAATGAAACCTTAGTTTCTAAATTTCTATGCTTGGTATAGAATACATCTACAGGAATCAATAAAAGTAGCCTGGAACAGAATGCTGGTAGGGGGATTGAATAGTGTCTGTTTAATGCTACGCAAGCCTTACCATGATGTTACCATATGCCTGAGCCATAAATCTGGTTGTAAAAAATGTTTCTCCATAATAAGTGTAAAAAAATTGGTGTTAAATTCTAACGATCATAAAGTAAGCTTGCGTGTGTATTGGACTACATGTCTATGATACATTTAACTGTACTTTACAAAACAGATTTTATCAGATGGCCAGCCTCAAAGGCAGTATTTCAAGGGAGTATGCACATGAATGAGTTAAGAACAAATGGCTCTAATGCACTTATCATACCAAAGGAGGTGTGGGTAACTTCATTAGCAATTCTTATTTTAATACAAAAATGCATTACATAATCTCCTCAAGTAAACAATGGATGTGTGGTCTTCTCTGGGTCATGATAGGGGCATTTTGTCATGCCCGCTCCTCACCTTATTCCTCTCCAATACCCATAGGGAGTTACAGTGTGAGCTCACTGCCTCATCCATGTGCAGTTTTATGACCCCCAGTACATGATACCCGGTATCATTTGTAGGTCTCCTGCTCAGATGCTTTTTATGAACAGTTGGTTTTAAAATGAAGGCAGGGTTGATTTCCATAGATGTTTAGGTCAGGCTATGTAATTTGTAAGATGTGTACATATCTAGATGTGTTATTATTCACATTGACATTGTTGTATCTTGCATACTGTTAAACTGGATGTGCTAGCAGGTATACCAAAGTTTATTAGCAAACTAAGGGTTTCTGCTACTCCTCTTGCATCTGCTTGTTCTTCTTTCTTCTCACTTCATCTACTACTTCTTGTGTCTTCTTTCTTCATCCGCTTAGCCTCCCAGCCTCTAGACATACCATCTCACCCAAATGGCAGAATGGGGAGAGGGTGTCTCTGTGGCTCTACATTTTTGTGAAAGTGCACAGAGAGGCCAGAATAATGCAGACAGTTTTGTAGTCTGTAGTTTTTTAGAAATGCAACTTTTTCAGGGAATCTTACTTCATTATTGGAGCTTTCCAGTGAACTCCCGGTCCACCTGTATTAAACCTGTGGCTGTACATTGAAGGGACTGAAACTGCCGCATGAGACGCAGTTGCCCAAGGCAAGTTGCCCATGCCATGCATTTTCCCTGTTTACCAAGTGGCCCATCCAGGCTACCTACTTTCATATATATCAAACAAAAAAAGGAATAGGGAGTGAAATCCAAACAATCCAGGATGAGTAGAAATTATTCTTTATTCCAAATAAATGTGGACAAACAGCAGAAAGAATAATTAAATAAATAATCTTAAGAGCTTCATGCTATGCAGCACTAAACCATAAGCTTGATATATATTGACACAATTTTAATAGAATCCATAGAAAAACGATATTGCTTTGATATACACTATATGACTGAAAGTATGCGGCCACCTTACCATCACACCTACATGAGCTTATTGGACAACCCATTCCAAAATCATGGGCATTATTTTGGAACTGTCTCTTCTCTTATGGGAACGCTTTCTACAAGATTTTGATGTGTGTCTGTGAATTCATGTCAATTCAGCTAAAAGAGTATTTGTTGGATGAGATGTGGCTCACAATTGACATTCCAGTCTCATCCCGAAGGTGTTGAATAGGGTTAAGTTCAGGTCTCTGTGCAGGCAACATTACCATTCAGTGGAGCTAAAGGGTCTAGACCAAATCCTTAAAAAACAGCCCCAGACCATTATTCCTCCTCCACCAAACTTTATAGTAGGGACAATTAATTACAGTAGGTATCATTCTCCTGGCATTAGCCAAACCCTGATTAATCCATCAGACTTTCAGAAAGTGAAGTATAATTCATCAATCCAAAGAACACATTTCTACTGTTCCAGAGAAAACACTTGGCATTGCACATTTTGGCTTGTGTGCAGTTGCTTGGTCATGGACTCCCACTTCATGAAGCTCCAAACACACAGATTGGAGCTCAGTAGTGAGTGATGCCACAGATGACAGACGATTATTATGCACTATAACCTTCAGTACACAAAGCAGGGAGTCCACTTGGAAGGACACAAAGCAGGGAGTCCACTTGGAAGGACACAAAGCAGGGAGGCCACTTGGAAGGACTCAAAGCAGGGAGGCCACTTGGAAGGACCCAAAGCAGGGAGGCCACTTGGAAGGACTCAAAGCAGGGAGGCCACTTGGAAGGACCCAAAGCAGGGAGGCCACTTTGGACAGCAGACCACTCAAGGACACAAAGCAGGGAGTCCACTTGGAAGGACACAAAGCAGGGAACCAGGAACAGTACAGGTGCAGAGCCACAGCAGGAAGGTCCATAGACTTAAATACAAAGACCCTGACTGAAAGGCATAAAGGCAGGGTAATCCAGGTAATAAGGCCCAGCTGGATGTATTGACCAGGGCTCAACCCAGGTAACAAGGCACACCTGATCCTAGTAATGAGTTCTGAGTGCTACAGAGGGCAGAGGGTGGCCACTAGTGGTAGCAGATTTAAATGCCACAGGTATGAAAAAGCCATGTTCAGGCAGCGAAAAAGTGGTTCCTGACAACCATACATATGGTAATTTTCTCATTTACATTTGTTCATAATATTTTCCTGACACATAAGCAGGAGGTCGCAGTAAGGTACAAGAAAAAAATGCTTTTTTCCAGGCATTTGATATATGGAAGCATTTGCATTTATATAAGTTTTACAGAAAGCCTTTTTTTTTGCATTTTGGCTATATTTTATTTACTGGCGCCATTTGCACTATAGATGCTAAATAAGTTCACTTTTGTTTAATTTGTATTTGTCAACATACACTTACTTATAACAGACTGCCTCCCCTTAACAAATTGACTAGTTGAATAAGAATAGCTACATTAATGCTATGTTTATTTCACTTCTATATACTCTATTCATAATTGCACCGTAAATTGCTAAATAACAGAAGGCTTTCTGTCAAGAACATAAATAACAAGAGGAAAAAGTCATCTTTGGCAAGAACATAGGGTTTTTATAAGCTGCAGTGTAAGAAAACATTCTGTTAGAATACATAGTAGCATAGATTAACAGCTGTACGACATATATATGTATATATATTATCGCAATAATATTAGTAACACTGAACATTTCATAATGAGGCTAAACCTAAGTCGACTTCAAGGAATGATTGTATAAAAATAGAATTTCCAGGGTTTTCTCTTTTTAATGAGATAAAACCACTGAATTGATTTGTTCTCTGATCATTACAAATATGTAACAATTATTCAGATTAGAAACTAAGAATGTCAGCTTTGTGGTTGTCGATGCTCATGTCCTTGGGTTAGGAAAGCATGGTCTGTTAGCAAGGACTATAAAAAACTTAATTGCACTCTAATTGTACTTGCACTAAAGTGTTAAGCAAGAACACAGATCTAGCAGATGTAATTCATTTATTTAGCTTAATCATTCAAAACTTTACAGAAACATGTTTTGTGTCACATAACAATGAAAAAAAGATGAATTACGCAAAAGTAAATAATTATTTATTGGAAGGATTTGGGTGTTCAACAGTAATAGGAACGGGTTTCCTAATGCAGCAGGGTCAGCAGAAAAGCACATTTTAATTGCTATATAAATGTTAACAGAATAGAATGGACTTCAAAGCCTTGCTGGACCTAGGTTTCTGCCAACTTCAACTAAATAAAAATGTACCCTCCTTAAAAAAATGCTGGACTTATTTTATCAACATATTATGTTAATCCGTAGAGGCAGCTGATCCATTAATATAACCTAATATTTTTAACTCAGTAGAATGGAGGATTTAATCACCTCTAACTTGGTAATTGTCTGTTGAAAGTAAACAACAGATTGAGCCTTTTATAAAATTATTTACCCGACCATTAGCGAACTGGAAAATCAATGTTTTGAGGATCATCAAAGATCCAGATAGCAGACCAAATAAAGAATTTATCCTCATTATTAATGTGCTGTTCTACTGTATGTGGTAGTGATTTTCAACAGGCTCATTCCAGGTTGATGAATGAGTTCCACTTTAGAATAGACTAGCCAATGTTGTAGTTGAAGAAAATGAAGGAAACCATTTAGAGATTTACATGAGTCCATTAACATGTATCAGATTTTATTGCTCAATGAACATCTGCGAGCAAATAGGGAACAAAATGTCTGCAACTAATGGCATAAAATAAAATGACCTGGTAGGCTATATTTTAGAACATCAATACCCAGTCTGTTGTCTATAGTGGAAAGAAATAGGCCACATAAACCACATTTTTTTAGTTTAATTCAGGCCCTTGAACTTCTACTTTGGTCCTTGTTAAATTGGATGTCAGACATTCCATTAATATGGATGTTTTTTTAAACTTTTTTTTAACTTCATTAAGCCGCAGCAAATATAGAAACATATATTCCAAAACACTTACCTAATCAACTTTTCCATTCTGAGGCATGAAACGTGTTATTGGAATTTATGAAGCCTAGATGTCAAAACAGCACCGTTTTTACCATTTAACATGTGGAAGGGTCTCTTGTTCAGCCCTATAAGTAGGTACATCTCTCAGTGATGCATTTACAGTGTTATCTCTCTGTTTAGTTGTGTGAGCTAGAAGATAACTGAATGTGATGTTGTACAAACTATAAGGTAACATTGCAAGTGTGAGGCTGTAATGTTTTTGCAGAGCCTTATCTTTAATATTACCAACTGTGACTATAAATAGTGGTGGTATTTTGTGAGACATTTTCAATTTTGGTTCTCCTTTCAAAAAGTGTTTCATTATGTGGAACATCGAGTGTTCAGTTATTAGGACAGATTCTACAAAATAAACAGAACTATTACTCTGGAGTCCTAGATGTCAGTTGTTAAACCAGTGTTCTTGACATTGAGTGGTCATTCAACGGTTAATTTTACTGGTCAGACTCTACTTAGGTCAGATCCAGCTCTGAGTTTTGTGAGTCTCAAACTAGGACATACAAATGCATTGAGTGTTCACTGTGAACTAGTATGTCCTCTCATGAAGCTTGCAAAATATATTGCATAAACTTCCCCTGAAAATACATTGAAAAAAAAACAAAAAAATAATGCAACACTTAAAAAAGAGAAACAACTTTCACCCTTCCCTACCCTGTGGTTAAGAGGGTAATAAAGTAAATCTGGGGGATATATTGTCCTATATATCTCCCAATGTGAAATATAATAACAATTACCCTACTGGAGGCATGGACCTCATATCCTTTGCCCATCCTTTGAAGAAGTTTAAATACTGTAAAGCTTAGGTTAATAGGTGGTCCCAAGAGCCGCATTTTCTTCTTTAAATTATTTTGTATTTTAATTGTATGGAATGGGAGGACTCATAACTTGCACACAAATAGCAGGTTAATACATTTGCCTTCTTTTTAAACTAGCATACACTCGCACCTCTGCATTGGGTGCATTGAGTTCTGATTGGTTTTCAAGCTGATTGCTTTTCAAAAATTTTGTCTAACTCATGTGAGTATATTGCTAAAAAAGTCACGTTTTTAGCCAACTTGCAAGCGCTTACAGTTTACTGAAAAAGCTGTCTTTAATTACATAGAACATTTTTATCAAATACCATTTGGGTTCATAAATTACAATGTTTCAAATAATAAAAGTAGTTTAAAGTAATATACATGAATATCTTTTTGAGAAGATATATTATTAAGTCTGTTATATCTATCTACTAAAGAGAGCCATGCAAAGTGCAAATTAGAAGAATACAAATTGACATGTTTTAGCATACATTATACAATTTATGAGTACGATATTAACGTTAGCATGGGCAAAATCACACCAGGATATTCTGTTTTGTAAGTACAACATTAGCATATTGATTAAGCACAAATGTTACATTGTAAAATCGAGTGATTGCATTCACTGTGAACATTTATTATCATAGTGAATTAGACAATGTTCAGTAACCATCACAAAAATGATGAAAATTCTATACTTTTTTTTTAAGATTGACCTTGTTGTAACATGGTAATGGGTTTCAAATCCTATTCAACATTTTTTTAAACGTTATACCTTTTAATGCTAAAGGAAGTGTGCAAGCCAAACCAAACAATGAAATCAGAAATGGCAATTGGATATAGAAATAATACTGCATTAACTGTTAATATTCCCTTTTAAAGAGCTTATTACTAAAGAAAAACAATCAGACATTTTAATAGTAATAGACGAAAAGTAATGCTTCAGATACAATGTGTACTGTATTTTTTGCAAACTAATTACCTATAAATAATTTAACTCTTGTTGTTTTAATTACTTTAGAACCAGAACATGAGTTTAACAATTGTACCTTTTCAAGTAAACAGAGAGATGTTCAGTACATTCTAATTATGTTTGTTTCAGCGACATGTAATTTTTTTTTATTTCTACCCTTCCTTATTTTGTTTTGTAAACAAATAGCATAATAAAGTGAGCCTAAATTAACATAGATTATATAAATGATATGTTTTTGAGGCCATCATAAATATCAAATAGAGCAGAGTCTGTTGCTCTCTCTTTTGTTGAATTGTTTGATATATTTCGGGAAAAAGCATATGTCATCTAGGCTAGAATATTAATTTGCTAAATAAAATCCACTAAATGCTATGCATAAGTAATACATGTTATTATTTATAAGCTATTTTTTTTACTGAAATTTACGGATCTTTTTACTTTGTTATATTTCTGATACAGGCAGTGTATGAAATATGCTGCAATCTTTGCTGCTGCCAAACAATTATTATAGCTGTCCAAAACCTAGCAAGAATATTTACACAACTGATTTCTAATAGTTCTGTTCAATATATTTAGTTTACTTCCAAACAAATACGCCAGCTTCCGCCCTCCCATTTTCCTTTAGGAAAGTGTTGCCCAACGTTGTATTGCGTAGCACCATATCTCATATAAAATATTCTGTGGATGCTGCAGCTGGATAGCCCAGATGTCAGAAAAGAGTCAATAGCAATTATAAATCTATCAAAACGAATTGAACATCAATCCTCCCATAGATTGCAACTGGAAAAATAATTAAAAAACACTGTGTGAAATGTTAACACAATAAATTAATCTGTGTCAATATATCTGTTTTTCCATTTTTGATTATGGAAGGTTTTCTAAATTACTTGCAATAGATGGGAAAGGTTAGCAAAGTTCAGTCCAGGAGAAAACAACCGAGATAAAATTTAGTAGGGGAGATGTTTATGTAATGTATATGAAACCAAAGAAAGAGAGACGGAAAAGATTTGTTGATGTTCAATCCTGTAAATGCTACCTGAAATGCTTGTTAGTCTTGACACCATTGTGGCTAAATGTTGAATTACAAGAAAATTACACCAAAAGCCTTCAGGCTATGGCCCAAAGTCTTGAAATCATAGCCATCTGGTAAAACTGTTTAGTCCCACATTTGAGGTTGCATTGTTTTTCTGGCATGCGTGGGGCAATTCTGTGACAAAATTACATAACTGGGTTATTAGGATTAAAGAAAATGCTAGAGTCTATTAAGTTTAATTTTTCCAAGATATAATTGTGTTAACCCAGATGAGGGCAGCAGCTCAAAACAAACTTGACCATCTCAGACTCATGACTCCAATGGAGTAATCCATTGATTAAATTATTATCTATGCAAAAATAAACTTTCTTGCCAATGCAAACTGAATAAAACGTTTAAAGTATCTGAGGTCATCACCTTCATGGGCATTGCGTTCCAGATATTTACTGACCTAGGTTTAGAGAATGTCCTTTTGTGTCAGGTTGCAACTGTGTGATTTTGAAGACCCTCCAACATGGATTTACCTATTTTCCTGCCCCTCAGCAGAACACATGTTCTGTTGCCTGTTCCGATGTTGTATACTAATTGCCAGATAGCAAAAGACCTGGCTCCAGGAAGCCTAACAAGAAAGTGCCTCAACTGATTTCAATGGACATGCTTTCCTGGGCCTGATCAGCTGCAGCAATGGACCTATTCTATTTTAATTAATTGTGTCACATTTTAATTTCTCTAGTACAATGACACACATAACCAGAATGTAACTCCTTTGAAATCATATGGAAATATCATTACATTCACAAAAAATGGTCAAGATGATTATTTTGACTTAATAATAAGTCCAACCTTTTTGCAGCCTGATTCTCCCATATCTGCAGGAATCAGCAATCCTGCCTCTGTGCTATATGATCTTGTATAGCAGCGCTATGTGAGCACCTGCACAGTTTAGATACTGTTTGTTTATAGAGAATTCATTGCGGCAGGAGATGTTTGTTTAATTGGTACTTTTTTGCATACATTTGGAAGTTGTGTCCATGAATTCGGTACCCTATCCTTTTTTAATTGTACTCCAGCCTGATTACACTGTCTGCAATAACATTAACGTGTTGATCAGGTCGTGTTGTGTTGAAATAGAGATATTGAATAGTGTGTTGGGATCTTTATGGTTTTATTTTTTAATGTATGAGCTACATACTGCTTTTTTCAAATATATTAAAATAAGGAATACATTTAACCCTGTGGTTATGTTTAGTATGGATTCTAGTGCAATGTTACAGTTTTTAAAGTCAGAAGATTATATTTTTTCTTATGTTAGCAGAATAATGATTATATACATAGAAAAAAAGTCTAATGCATTTAAAAAAAAACGATTTTTGATAATACAAGTAAGACTTTTTATTATATTAATATACATTTTAATCAATTTTATTACTCTTTGCTACAAAGACAGTATTTGACAGAATGAGATTGGACTACTTATTCAAGTTATTAAATTATATAAACCTATTTGGGAAATTTATAAGAAGTGTAAAAAATAATAGACCTTGAGCTGAAAATGAATACATCTGACTTATATATGAACCATTTATTTATGATGTGCTCTTTCTTCACTTGATTTTCATCATTACAGTTGAGTCATTGGTATATTAAAGAAATATATTTGCAACAATTTTAACGCTAATGGCTTAGAACAAAAACCATTTTATATGGTGCTGATTTCTGTTTTAATAAAATCATATCTTTCTTGCACTGGCTTTTTCTGTGATTCATGGTTACATTTGACAGGGTTTATAAAAATACTTTGACCGTATGCCTTGTGGGCTAGTGAATGCTTCAGTGTGTGGCAGTTTGTGGCTTCTGACGTAATATGCAGAAAGAATGCAACAGAGTAGCATTCAGCTGCTAGCAGTAAACCCACAGCTAGACACTCAACACTAACACACATGCACACAAATATCAAACACACCCAGATACTCAAATTAACACACAAATGTTCACACACTAACACGAGACACATATGCATACCCAGGCAAACACTAACATAATATCCGAAAGGCGTTAATATACAGACACACACACACTAAAATATCCAGGCAGACACACATGCATACCCTCACACACACTAACATCCCCAGGCAAGCAATGACATGCATACCCAGAAATCAGGGGTGAGTCTAGGGTTAGTAGTACCTGGTTGAAGTATTTCTATGGCCCCTGTAAGTAAAACATACACACATACAAACACGAAAACTTGCTCTACTAACTCTAACACTCATGCTAACCCCCTATTTGCCACTCCCCCCTGGTATGCCTTAACCGAAGATATGCTTAAAGTATACATGCATGGAAAAAACATAATAACCACTGGCACGGTCACTCACATCTTTGGTCAGATCCACCCATATTTTATGCTATATCGATGTGCCCAGCATGCTATATAGGGGGTGTAGATGCTGAAGTAAAGGTATTTCCTATAGCCTTTCAACTTTTACTGCAGTTATGTTATTGTTTAAGGAATTACAAAATATTTTTTTCTACAGTTGTCCTTAAAAAAGACAATACAAAAACAAACATACAATAATTTCAATAAAAAAATATGCAATTGTATAATAGCAATGTGTGGTTTTCATATCAGTGGATTCTTTGTACATTTATTTTTCAGACTATACATAACAGAAATACTTCAGTCATTGCTGCTAATTATCACCCTTTGTAGTAGGTATTTCTGAGGTGCTTTTACTTGTGACATCTGTCTGATGAATGTGTTACGCATTGACATTCAATATTTTCTTTGACCCCTAATTACATTTACTGAACAGAGTCTTACCTGTTAATCATTATCTACAGTGTTCAGATGAAGAGCTCTACATAGTAACAGTTATTTAGTGCCTTATAATACTATGTTACTATAAAATACATGGAATGCTGATTTTTATTTAGAACATTTAATTTATTTTATATTCCTTTATAGAATGTATAGTTTTACTCAGTAGATATTTCCATCAGCTCTGACCTGCTAAATGAGGGCTGTGCCGGTAAAATACCAGCAAGGTGGCAACCCTATTAAGGTGTTAAAACTATGATTGATACATAGGGCAAGTTATTGGTAACAGGGAAGAAAAACATAGACCATAGGTTACTGAGTATGCTTTAATATAACTCTGCATTGGTAAATATTAAGATATGCAAAATGCAGGGTTTGCATTCGGTAGGCTGGTGAGCTTAGAACAGACCAGTTATTAGGGCAGTCCTACAGAATCATAATGAATGCCCAGGTAAATGTAATATGTTAGGAAAGTGAGAGTTTAGCTTGTAGTTTGTATAACAGCCCATTAATTAGCATTAACTACTTGACTTAATGGGGATTAATTAAAATACCGTATGTGCTCAATTATAAAAAGACAACCCTCCCCAAATTTGAATATTAATTTAGGGAAAAAAGAAAAAGCCCAAATATAAGACGACCCTATAGGAAAAAAACTTTTACTAGGAAATATTAATTCACATGCAAACTATTTTTTTTAATTCATTAAAATCTAGTATTGAGAAAAAATTTTTTGTTTTTATTTCCTTTTATTTGCCACTCTACCCCAGTTATGCACATCTGCCCCCCCTTAAATGCCACTCCCCAGAAATGCCTTATACCCCTAATAAGCCACCCTGCTACCAGATATGCCTTTTAATCCCCTATTTGCCACTCTGCCCCCGATATGCCTTATACACCCATATGCCACTCTGCCTCTATAACATGCATTTTAACCCCCTATTTGCCACTCCCCCCTGGTATGCCTTATATCCCCTATATACAACTCTGCCTCCCAGATATGCCTTTTACCCCCTATATGCCACTCTGCCTCCAGAAAACCATTGAACCCCACCCCCATGCCACTCTTAACCCCCCATGCCACGCTTAACCCCCTGACTTACCAGGGCATACCTTTACTTTTGACCCATGTTCAGACTTCTATGGTGGAGCACTGGAAGGTCGTGTGATGCCCGGCACTCTGTCATAGAAGCCCCCAGAGGAAGTGCCGGTAGCAGCAGAGGCAGATTTGAGTCCCCTGCAGCGCTGCGGGGGATCTGGATCTTAGTCTTGTAATCAGACCTCTATTTGAGGTTTGATTAGAAGATGACCTTGAATATAAGACAAGGAAATTTTTTTAGAGCATTTGCGCTGAAAAAAACTACATTGAATTAAGTTACATTTATATAGTATCGGTAGATTCTGTAGTGCTATTTGTATAGGGAAGTAGGGGCATTTTGTGGACCAACAGCTGCTTCTCTAACCTCACAGG
Source organism: Spea multiplicata (assembly GCA_009364415.1). NCBI lineage: Eukaryota > Metazoa > Chordata > Amphibia > Anura > Pelobatidae > Spea > Spea multiplicata. The sequence goes on from VKOC01020633.1 coordinate 36,742, forward strand.
GTGGCAGATGCAAGACTTCCATTAAAGACAGATGCCTCTTGTTTACACTTAAATCCTGAGGTATCCATTTCCAAGACTTTCCATTTCCCCAACTGATTTCAATGAACATGCTTTCCTGACACTGATCAGCTGCAACAATGGATCTATTCTATTTTAACAATTATGAGAACTGAAGATATGCTTAAAGTATGCTTCAGCCTTTAAATGTTTAAGCTGATTTTAATATATTGCTTTAACATCATAGAAGTATATAAACATGATTCAACGTCATTCAACTTTTAAACTACGTGTGCCTCTGGCCTTCATCAAAGTGATCTATTTATCGTTTGCCAAAAAGGGATTTCTTCTTTTCTAAGTACATCCTTAGAGTCTCTAGGGTGTAATTTATCTTGTCCTGATACTTTGTCACCTTTATAATAGTTCTAATTGCCTAATTATCTGCTCCAGCACAATCATAAAGGCTTTTAACATCTAATTCTACCCTCAGGAAAATGTATCTGAACATTTTGTATTTGGACATTATGATATTGCAGCTAGAGAGCAACAAAGTCTTCCTGGACACTTTACAACCTTTCACTGTCAGAAGTTCATGCAAAATCACATAAAAATAGAGTACTAATTCATGAACGAGTTTGAGACGGCAGTGACTTTGAATTTTCTAGGCAGTTATTGTAATCAATGATGTCATTAATTCTTGTGTGATTCAGTTAGGATGGCAATCAATTTATGGATTCTCATTTTTGGTTTTCATTAGATCAGAAATCTCTGCTGCTTTTTCAAATGCATGGCTCAGTTTCTATTTTCTATTTGAAAATAGTTTTTTCACCTGTTGCCATGCTAATTAATGGATTTTGTATTTTAATAGTTACTATTATTATTATTATTTATTGTTTTATATGGGGCCATCAAATTCCATAGCGCTGTACAATGGGTAGACAGGACATAACAAGTAGTATGTAACATAACAAATTGACTTACAGAGACAACCGGTGAGGAGGGCTCTGCTCAAATGAGCTTACAGTCTAGAGGGATTTAGGGTGTATTACACAATAGGTAAAAGTGCTGTTGTTAGGGATGGACCAGCCACACTAGTAAAAGTATTGCAGGAGAGGGACTAGGAGAGGTGAGCTAAGGGAATATGGGAGGGCGTTAATGTGCAATGTTGTAAGCGTCCTTAAAGAAGTGGGTCTTGAGCGATTTTTGAAGGAATAAAGGCACGGAGAAAGACGGATAGGCTGGGGGAGGGCATTCCAGAGGATAGGGGCAGCCCTTGAGAAATCTTGTAAGCGTGCATGAGCGCTAGAAATCAAAGGAGAGGATAAAAGAAGATCATTGGATGAGTGGAGAGACCAGTGTGGAGCGTATTTAGAGATGAGTGATGAGATGTAGGTAAGGATGTAGAGTAAGGATGTATATTATAATGATCTTTACTTGAGAATGCTGACGTTTTCCATTCACTTGAATTCATATTTTATTCTATATGCTACAACTGTCAATTGAACTTTTCTCTTATTTTTATTCATGTTACTACATTTCTGTTCTCTTCCTCTTGTTGCATGCACTGTTTATTGCGCTTAACTCAATCTATTCTTTTACCACTTATACTGATTCCCTAATCTCTCCCATTTCAACGTATATTTTTCCATGATTCCATCTCTCTCCTTCCTCGATACCTCTTCTGTTCCCCACCGCTTTGTCTCTCACATATAACCCCATGCCCTCTCTCCTTTTGTCACTATTTAACCCCTTAAGGACCAGGGTGTTTTTAATTTTTATTTTTGTACCCTTTGTGACCAAGGTTGTTTTAACACTTTTGTGGTGCTCTTGTTTAGCTGTAATTTTCTCCTCACCCTTTTGTGGTGGTATTTTTTTTCCACACACAATGTACTTCAGGTATGAATTAACCACTCCTGGTATATGTCGCTGTTAATACACCCCAATATGTGTTCAGCAACATCTCCTGAGTACCACCCATGCATGTGTTTGTCTGGTTGTTTGTGGGCTAAAACATTTGGGAAGTATTCTTTAATTCCATTTGTGTCTATTTGGGACATCTTTGAACCTGGTCACTCCAATTTACCCCATCAAACCATTCATTCATTTTTAAAGTAGCCAACCCTTGGGTATTTGAAATTCGAGTATTTTAACTCTTTCCATGTTAGGAATTTTGGGATGATACAGCGCTAATTTTAGCACTTGCTTGTAATAATAAACTTTCTTTTTTATTTTATAACTTTTGGACTGTTTTTAACATTTGATTGGAACTGGATGGTCCTCCTGATGGTGACATCACTGCATAATTATTTTAGAATTTTACCACATTTGTATTTATTTGTTTTAGCTATTTTTATTGTTTGCATTTGTGATTAGAAATCTGGGCTCCATTGACATATACCGTATTTGCTCTATTATAAGACAAGGTTTTTTTTCCGAGCAAATGCTCTGAAAAATAACCATCCTCTTATATTTTAGGTTGTCTTCTAATCAGACCTGGAGCTTCTATGATGGAGCGCTGGCATCACATGACCTTCTGGTGCTCATTCATAGAAGCCCCAGCAGAAGTGCCGGCAGTAGCAGCGGAGGTTGTCTGCCCACATCATGCAAACCTCCACTGGCTGCCCCACTAGACACCATGGAATTCTGAAGCATGGTAAATTGGGGGAGGGTAATAGTGGCATATGGGGTTATAAGGGCTTTCTGAGGGCAGAGTGGCATATAGGGGTTAAAGGGAATATCAGGGAGGCAGAGTGGCATATAGGAGGTTAAAAGGAATATCTGGGGCAGAGTGGCATATAAGGGGGTATAAGGCATATCTTGGGGGCAGATGTGCATAACTGGGGGCAGTTTGGCAAATTAAAGGGAAAAACAATCATTTCTCAATCATTGTTTTTATTAAATATGACAAAATAGTTTACATATGAATTAAAACTTTTTTCTTATAGGGTATTCTTATATTCCTAAATTAATATTCAAATATTGGGGGTCATCTTATAATCAGGGTCATCTTATTATACGCAAATACGGTATATTGCCAACTTTCACATTGTATTACAATATGAGTTTAAGATTATAGCGTATTTGAATGAACAGAGGAAGAAGAGATGGTATAATACCCCGTTCTTGCTTTCCCTTTCCAGTCTGGATTTTGCTTCCTCTATTCTCACTTAACTCTACTCTCTCTTTCTTCCCTCCCTGTTTACTCCTTTGAGCTCCCTTCCTCATTTTACATTAAACATTTGTGCAATTTGTCTGCGTCATTGTCTATTCTTTTCTACTATTGCACATGCTCTTTAAATCTATATTTAACAATTGTCATTCTGCAGAATAGAAGTGGTGGTAACATTGTATGCAGAGAAAACTGTGTTGCCAATCAGATTTAATGTCAATTATATGTCACATTATGTTGAAGAAATAATAATACTTCTACTAATAATATAAATGTAATCTCAACTATACATAGAAAGAACTTGTTAACCCGCACCTTAAAGTGGTCTCCATTAATCATATAACTACGTATTGATGTTTTCTTCATACAAACACATTCAACCTACTGATAATTCAAGTTTATGTTATTTGTATATCACTGTTAGGTATAATATACTAATATTTAAAAATGCATTTTGGCTAACTTTTTCAATAATATTTTTACTTTATATGTTCTCCTCGTGACATGCCTTGATTATTTTATTTATGCTGTATAAGCAGTATACAATGACTCCAATGTTGTTATTCATTCTATGCACAGGTTAAATTATTAAAAAATAGCCCTCACAGCAGTTAACATGTTAATAATAATAACCTTACAAATAACCTTACATTTAAAAAAATAAAGATCTGGAAAGATCTGCTTGTGAAGTAGGACATTTTACCTTTCTGCTGGAACTTTTGCCTTTGTAAAAGTTCCTAGACTATACATTTATGAGATGAAGAACCTTTAAAAGAATGTCGATAGACCAAAATGTTAATAGGTTTTTATATACAAAAGAATTCAATTTCTTGGCCTTTTTAGGCCTAAGTAGATATGGGATTGTACTGTAAATGCTTAACAATCATTAGCTCTGTAAGAAGGAATGATCTTAAACTATTCTAGCTTTGACTGACCAATGGTATTGCTTAATCAAAGTAGGTTTCTGTTGGGACAATGGCAGTGACATCCAATTCCTAGTCAGTACTTTAATGTTTCAGCTGTATCATAAAAAAGATTTATGAAAGTTGTTATTTTACAGAGCACATTTCAGAAAAGCCTTCAATTTTTGTCATATTTTTAATAGCTGTTTAAAAAATCTGATTTTATTTAAATGTAGAAAAAATAGAGAATACATTCAACCAACTAACTGAAAATGTAATGCTAAATGGATACTTTTAACAGTAATTGAAAGAGGTCAATATATTATTAAATATAACTTTGGTTGAAGGGATGCATATATATATATATATATATATATATATATATATATATATATATATATATATATATAATAGAATAATCAAATAGATCAGTTTCATTGAATGATTTAATAAAAAGTGCCCTGATATTATATATATATCAGATCAATTTAATTGAATGATTTAATAAAATGATTTCATATATATATATATATATGATATATATGATATCAGGGCACTTTTTATGAAATCATTCAATTAAACTGATCTGTTTCGATTATCTACAATATCATAGCTGGTACCAAATATGGGGACAGATGCAGGGGCATAACTAGAAACCACCAGGCCCTAATGCGAAATTCCTCCCAGGCCCCCTAACTTCAACAGCTAGCCCATGCCATCATTGCCCTTTGCCCCCTCCTTCCATCATAAAACATATGTAAACACACAAATTACACACACTTACTCATACTCACTAACACACACTCCATCTCACTCCACTTACATATCCTTACATATCCATGCTCACACATACACAATTACACATCAGTGCTCACACTTACACAATTACACATCCAGACTCACACACTTATACACAAATACACATCCACGCTCACATACACACTTATGCATCCATGCTCACACAAATAATTATCCATTCATGCTCACATACATACACACACACGCACAATTACACATTCATGCTCACACACAATTACACATCTATGCTCATACATACACACAATTAGACATTCATTATCACACACACAATTACACATTCATGCTTACACACACAATTACACATTCATGCTTACACACTCCCACAATTACACATCCATGCTCTTACATACACATCCATGCTCTTACACACACATTCATGCTCACACACAAACTCTTAAACTTAGATACACCCACCTGCACCCACTTAACTCCCACCACTCCTGCTCTCTGTCCAGCTGCTTGTACACTCTGCGAGCAGCCTTGACCGCAGGGTCACGTGACATAACGTTACCCCGATACATTCCTGTGTCTCCCTGCAGGTTCAAATTAGTTTGGAAAAGTGCCCTTCCGACCTGACCCCCTAGATCAGTCCTGGATGCATTATGGTAGAATTTTGGTAGGCCAGCCACTCCTGGGAAGGTTTGCAGGCCTCATTGTTGTTAACTGGAGTCCCAGCCTTAGGCTTTGTAAACTTTTCCAGACTGGTAGATGTCAGTGACTTCTCATCTGTTCTTGAATTTCTTTAGCCTTCTTCATTATTTAATTGATGTTTAGATTCAAGAGGGCTGGGAGTAATCATGCATGAGTGTGTAATATAGATAATATCAAGTGGAAAATGTCAGCATGAAAACTATTGTTGGTTATTCTAGAAACTGTTACAAAATGTTTTTAAACATCAATGACCTTTCGTTATGTGCAAAGCATTTTTAAAGCCCAAGATATCATTACTTATTTTTCCCATTATGAATAACATCCTTATTCTAATTTTGTTAGTTGTGTGATTCAGAGAAAAAGACAAAACAAAGTACCACTAGTTATACGTTTCCCAATTCATCTGTATGTAATTATCAGATTATTGAGAAAAAAGGGACAAAACTATATTGCTGTTATGTCACTGATCAAGAAAACATACAATAGCTGAAAATAAAATTTAGAAAACTAGTGTAGTGTAGTTAATTAATCAGTAGCTTTTTTGGGGACGTGTTAACTTGAGCAATTTATTTTCTTTGGTGATCTACTTAAAATAGCAACGACAAGCTGAAAAAATAAAATATCTGTTCCATATTTTGTGGTGTTGTTTCAAATGCAACCCCCCCCCCCTCAAAACATTCTTTTAGTGGTATGTTAAAGAAAGGGTTATATACCATTTGTTAGTGTCATGCGTTACCAAAAAAAAAAATCTAGGAAATAATTGCTAATTCTATCTTGAGGTCAATGAGCTTTGCGTTAAATTCATCAAACACCAAACTTGAGCAAGTGACACTTCCATTACCATAAAACACATTCTTTTCTGTTTACTGGTAAATCCAGCATCTAATAAATTCAAGGATGGAGGTACATGATTTATGTCCCTTGCATGCAAAACTGTTGTCTTTACAAGATAGATAACTATAAATAGTTCGAAAATTATGTGGACAGCACAGCACAGATTTCTGGTTTGGTTGAAAATCCAACATGTTGTGTTATGTAGAATGGAAGAAGATTTTTTGGAGCAAGAAAAGGATGCATGGAAATGTATCTTTAATTGTATGCAATCTAGTTTAATTTTAAAGATAATAAAATACACCACAGGATCCTATCTATGCCCTGTGATGGATATGCATTAGACTTGTGCATTTCAGATTTACACAAATTTTCAATTTTGCCAATTTTGTTAGTTCGTACGAATGTCAAAATACGAGGAGGGATGCCCAACCAAACTGAAGAAAATAAGGAAGAGAGATCAGAAGTTTTGTTTGCATTATATTGTTTTTTTATCAATATACCCTTATGTTTGCAATGCGCATTAAGGATTCTTTATGCATAGCTTTCAGCATAGGGCTGCAAGCTAGCAGTCTAATTTTATGGCAACATCATTGTTCATTGTGTACCATGATAATTATACATTTTTATGTTTGTCTAGTAGATGCTGCCAACATAGTTGATATCATATTGTATGTGTAATAATTTTAGAACTGACAAAAATATGGTATTAGTGTGAAACTCTTATTTTTTTAGAAATAGAAACTCAATATTTAATACTATGATACTAATAAAAAATATTACAGTAATTTAATAATGAAAATAGGAAAAGAAGAAATAGATTTCTCAAAAAATTATACCCAGATGATCCAAAGAATTAGGGACTCAGATTATAAAAAAATGCAATAACTATGACTGATAACATTATACATTCGATATCAATTAGAGAAAATACTTCAAAATTACGAATCATTGGTATTGGACTCCGGCTAAGTTAAGATCAATCTTCTCGCGGGCATCAGATCTGTGTTTGAGATGTAATATAGAAAAAGGGGATTACATGCACATATGGTGGTCATGCACCGTGGTCAGCCAAATGTGAGATATGGTTTTTAAATTATTCACAAAACTTGCTGATACTAAGTTTAACAAGACGCCTAAAATAGCCCTTCTCCGTATATTTCCGATAAACCTTCCTATAGACAAAAAAAAAATATTAATTCACTCTGGCAGCAGTAAAAATTCTGATTGGTAGGCATTGGAAAGATAACAAATTATTCCAATGGAATCAATTAAAAAATCAAATACTTTTTCAACTTAAAATGGAAAAGAGACTAGGATGGGCAAGCCAGACACACCATAGGAGAACAGCAATTTATGAGGACTGGATACAAAAACTGACTAATTTTCAAGCATCTTAACATTTGTGAAGAAACATCCAGCGTTTTTATTTTTTTTTTCTTACTTTTTTTCTTTCTCTCTGTAATTTTATGTATATTGGGATAAACATTATATTGTAATATGTATGGAGATATGTGTCATGCATAATTTATTGTTATTTATTGCCAGTTTTATGTATATCCTTTTCTTTGTGAAAACTCAATAAAATAAATACTTAAAATAGGAAAATAGGAAAAGAAAATATATTTTTATATATAGATTTTCAATATTTGTGATTTTCAATATTTGTGATTGTACACATAATTCTTACATTGTATGTTTAATATTATTTAATTTTACATATACGTGAGAAATTAAACATTTTACTTAAAGAGAAGTATTTCTATTTATTAGAAATGCAAAATCTAACTTCACCAGTGACGGTTGCACAGGTAACTTAGCACGGGCAAAGCTAATGCTATTACTTTAAAAAAACAAATTCAAATTTTTACATTTTTATCGATGATCAAAAGTTTTTTCCTTTAAAGGTTACAACATACTATATTCTGTTTTATATAGCATTCTCTATAAAACCATAAGTTGCCATTAGATGGCAATATGCCACATTTGAACATGATGCACAAGCAAATGATAAAATACTCAGCATTCCATTGCAGATGGAAAGAAAGAGATGTTAGTCATATCAAGGGGTCAATGCATTCTCTTTAGCTAGGGATGTAATAAATTAAGATAAACACTGTTAGCTTATGCATGTGGTACTTAGAAATGCCTGGGTCATACACTTAACAGTTTCTTAATCACTACGCCTTTGGAAACCTTGATCTGGAAAGTAATATATTTTGCCTTTGGTACTTTAGCAGTCAAGACAGTTTTGCAAAATATGGTCATTTTGAATTTAAAGTTGGCAGAAATACTAGCTTACACTTCTTTCAATTACAATACTTTTTTTTTTATTTACAATCACTTGTAGCCAAACTTCTTTCATTGTAAAATGTGGTAATGCAGTGAATATGGACGGTAGACATTTTTTCCCTTAGAAATGTACCAAAGGTTTATTGTAATACTAGCAGCTACACTTACCTACAAAAAGGACAAATGTTCCAGCAAGGGAGTCTGGGAGCAGCCCTGGTTATCAAGGCCCTAAATTAGCTAACGAGCCGCAGGTGTAACAGAAATCTGACACACACTTGACAGGGATGTGAAGAAACCATTGAGCCTCCAGTGGTGAAATGTTCAGGGTTGCTGGTTCGAGCCATGTGGTTCCTGATAAGAAAGTGTACAGTCACGGTATAAATGATGCATATTGCATATAGCCCCTGTTACTTTAGAGGCTTGGGTGGCTATATGTAGAATAAGTCTTCAAATCAGTGCCCAGGGGGACAATTGTCCCATATCTGGGTCTCCAAAATAGACACAGTAAAGTACAGTCATATTGAAAGACAGCAATGGAGTGTTTGATATACCAAGTTTTCTGATTTGTGTATAGTTACATAGTTATATATAGGCTGAAAAAAGACATGCGTCCATCAAGTTTAGCCTTTCCTATATCTGTTAATTTGTTACTGTTGATCCAAAAGAAGGCAAAAAACTCCAGTTTCGCTCTTTCCAATTTTGCAATAACCAGGGAAAAAAATTCCTTCTTGACCCCAAAATGGCAGTCAGATTTCTCCTTGGATCAATAAGCTGTTTCCCCATAATTAAAGATTATATCCCCGAATATTATGTTTTTCCAAGTATCCATCCAGTTGCAGTTTAAACGTCTATACAGACTCCGATAAAACTACCTCTGCAGGCAGAGAATTCCACATCCTTATTGTCCTTACTGTAAAAAACCCTTTCCTCTGCTTTAGACTAAATATCCTTTCTTCCAGTCTAAACGCATGACCACGTGTCCTACGCATAGTCCCGAATATATTTATATAATGTTATCATATCCCCTCTGAGGCGACGTTTTTCTAAACTAAACAGATTTAAATTAGTTAACCTTTCTTCAAAACTATGGTGCTCCATTCCTTTTATTAATTTTGTAGCCCGCCTCTGCACCCTTTCTAGTGCTATGATATCCTTCTTAAGAAGAGGTGCCAAAATAGCACAGCATATTCAAGGTGCGGCCTTACCATTGATTTATACAGAGGCAAAATTATATCTGTATCCCGCGACTTGATGCCCCTTTTTATCCATGACAATACCTTACTGGCCTTAGCAACTGCTGACTGACATTGCACATTGTTGCCTAGTTTGTTGTCTATAACAATTCCCAAATCCTTCTCATTTGTCGTAGCTATGTGTATAGGACTCTAAAAGACATTGCAATACCTTTTACAGGGTACCCTATGCCCCCATCTCTAGAGCAGCATCAAATGGGACAAGAGAGATAGCTTATCCCTTACAAATATACACCCTGGTTTTGTCTAGATGCTATAAAGTTTATAGAGGAATACCAAGCAGAATAAGTGTTTATAGAATGTTTAGAGTAATGTGGAATTTAGCAGATAAGGGCATTCAAGTGGCAATTGTCAAATAAATTTGCATGAGCTTGATTGCAAAATTAATTTAAGTCAGGTGCACTGGCATTAATTTGCAAGCAACATATTAATTAATATGAAAGGTGTTATATGAGTTGTAGCATGCTGTTGAATGCAACTTACTCTAAGTCGAGTAACATCAACCCTTAACCCAACTGACTTTTTGTGAATATGATCTATAAATACGTAGCAATTAAGTAAACCGTTATGATTATTTCATTAGAATATGACTGATCACATCACAATTTTTTTTTTTTTACAAAATACGTAACCAGAAATGAGAGAGAAAATGCCTTATAGCCATGCTCACGAATAAGTAATAGCTTTGAGTTAGAGAAACAAGTAGAAAAAAACTATTTTTGCTGCTTTTAAAAAAAAACAGTGGTTTGCATGGCACCAAATGTATCTAAGTGACAAGGTTCGAAAAAGTGAATCTTATTATAGCAACATCAGAAGAGGCACAAGCTGAGTAATATAATAACTTCTCCACAAACTTTCTTTTCACAAAGCTGCTTAAGTCTAAATGGATTGGAAAAATAAAATGTAACTTGAAGACATACTGTAATTGCTAATGAGAGTCAGACTATCATGGGGTGTCTGAATATATCATATATTTATGAGGAACTAATGGGATGATTTACTTAAGCCTAAAAATTTTATATTATATAAAAAGTATATGCCACAAAAAGTAATCAGTAATAAGTAAAAATAGACAATGTGGGCTCCACTGTTTTCAAATTATGCCATTCTCAGATTAAATATATTTCCAAAATATAAATGCTAATAAAGGGTTCTGTCTTTTGTGGAATCAGATTATTGATTGTATAATCCAGAGTAATGTATTTTACAAAATGATTAAATGTTACGTACCATATTCATTCATTTTCTTAATTTTATATCTGTTCAGTAAAAGGTGGCAAAAAATCCAGAGCATAATTTTACTTGAATTAGCCATACTAATTAAATTATAAAGTAGCGCTAATCAATTATATTTTACCATAATCATATTCTAATTTCTGTCTCTAACTAGTGAATCTCGAACAGAAGCTTACTTCAGAAACAAAATCCTACAAATAAATTATCTTCCTTAACAATGTTTATATATTTTTAAGGCACATTCAGGAACAGGGATGTTTTCTGTTTTTACCTATTATCGTGGCTATTATCGTGGCTTGTGCAGTCAATCCAGTGCTTTAGTGTGCGGACACAGTGAAATACTGTAGAGTAAATTGGCTTATATCAGTAGAGGGCTACCTATGTGTTATTTATTAGGCATTGACCTTAAAGGGGGACACTCTATAGTTTAAGGGAAACATATGTAAGGTTTGTTGCAAACATTTGTACAAATAATAACTATATAATTTATTTCTATGTTTTAAGTGAGCTCTCACCTAGCCATGATCGGCTTCCATTTGAGAAGCTAGTTCTCACAATCTTGAAGTCTCTTGGAGATCATAACACAGTACCGATTGTAACACACATCATATATATAGTGTAATAAGCAAGCCCAAACCTCTTAAAGGGCCAAAAAGTGGCACAACTTTTAAAAGCAGCAAACTTACTCACGCTGAGCCAAACAAGCACGTTTATAGCACGCTGAGTCACGCGTATAACGATTTGCCCATAGACAGAAACTGAATATTCTGTGCCCTGTTCATAAGGGGTTGGTCAATGAACCTTTACAGCTACACATGGCCCACTAGCTATATGTTTTATAGCCTGGTCTTGTTAAAGCAGGGAACGTACATAAGGAGAAAAAATGGTTAACCACAGAATCCCCTAAATTAACCCTAAACACTCCATTAACCACAGCATCCCCTAAATTAACCCTAAAGACCCCATCAACTACAACTGCACCTAAATTAAACCTAAACACCCCATTAACCACAACTCCCCCAAATTAACCCACCCTTAACCAACAACTGACCAAATGAACCTAAACCTATTAAACTAACTGCCCATCAAATTAACCATAAACACCCCATTAACCATAACTGCCCCTAAATTAACCCCCCTAACTTTCAGCAGCCCAAATATAAATTTTATACTTACAGTTAGATGAGTGTCACAGCCATGTGGTTCTGGGATAAGGAAGGGGCGGGGCCAGTTGTCACAGTGATTACTGTAAGTAGGAACTGCTGCTGTGAGTCACTGAAAAGGGATTATATAATGAGGGGTATTTTTCAGAGCTCTGAAAAAACCCTCATTTTATAATCAATAAAAATTGATTCAACTAATTGATAATGAAATTTGTTGGCAACGATTTTCATTATCGATTTTATCGATTAGTTGTTGCAGCCCTAATTATATTGCATTTATTTAAAGAGAGAGAGCAGATTCCACAATGTAAAAAAGAGGAAAATACAGAAATACCAATAACATTAAAATTGACAATATAGAAAATTAACACAAATCAAACACACATTAACACAAACTGGTAGAGAAGGAGGTGAAGAGGGCATTTAGGAAATACTTTGAGGATAAAAGAAGAACTATAAGATGACTCAGTAATATTTAAGATCTAATAAGCCTTACATTTTAAAATAATAAAAATAATATAATAATCTAAAAAAGGTATACATTCCAAATGTGATATTTTTCGTCTTCGCGCTCGTCTTCAGAAAAAAAAAATCTTCGTATTCCGCAAATATTCGCCTTCGTTTTTTTATAAGTGGTTAATCTGTACCGCAGCATCTCTGGCTCCAGTGGTTGATGGCAGATGGGTCCACTGCTGGCGACCAATAGACTCCTGGTGCCGTGACTTGTTGCACCTTAAAGGGTTAAGGGGCCATGCAAGTGAGCCTATTGGTCGCTTGCACGGCCCTTTAACCTACGGATTTCCGCTCCCGTTATCTAACGCAGCATCACGGGAGTTGACGAAAGCGGAAATCCGTAGGTTCACTGTCAGGGGTTACAAAGGCCTATTGGTCACCTGCAGTGTCTCCCTTTGGCATCAACCAATCGGAGGTCCTTGTAGCCGACCAATAGGCTCACTCGCACTGCCCTGTAACCCCTGGCGGCAAACCTACAAATTTCCACTTCCGCCAACTCCCACGATGCCGTGAAGATAAGGTAGGCTAGATGGGGAAGGGACCGGGGAGATTAGTAGACAAAGACGATCATGAAGATTCTTTGTCTACGTTTTACCGCCACTGTCTTCTGTTCTTCATGTCTTCGGAACTCAAACGCACTCTTCGTGTTCATTTTCATGTTCGCCCGAATGCGCAAGTCTAATTTTTAGTGACTTTTTTCTGTACAATCCCTTCCTACATAACCTTCCATTTGTCATAATGTCCAAAAAGTAGCACTTTGACTTTACTCTTTTCCACCTTCTTTCCATCACTACTTTTTTATACTCATAATAATAGAGAAACTGAAATTTAAAGTTTTTTTAGATACATATTACATATGTTGTCTGGTTGAATAATATTCCATATTTGCTGCTGTTTAAAGATTGATTCCCAAACAAGTGTCGAAATTTTTTTTGGATTTGATAGATTAGTTGGCACGTCTATAAGCCGTTTTGACGCTACTTGATGAGATAAAATGGGAGGGACTGTGTGTGAGAGGGTACATATAATTAACTGATTGGAAGAAGTAACCAAAAAATAGGGGTAGTCTAATTGATTATTGTGGCTGTAAATGATGGGTCTAACAACCTGTTTTCCCTTACTCTGGCCAAGCAGCATTTACAAGGGGAAGGGACAAGCATTAGATATATAAGTGTACTGATGCCATTTTTAACTTGTCAGCAGCAGCTGTTACAGACTGATGGGAGTTGGAGTGTGAGACAGTGATGGATTGGAGAAGCTGTAGTGACTACTGTAGTGTATTACAGGGACTGCAGTAGACATTTTCCCCTGTTCCTGAGTGGAGTTTAGTTACCGTATTGGCTCGAATATAGGCCGCACTTTTTCCCCCCACTTTAAGTCTTTAAAGTGGGGGTGCAGCCTATATTCGGGGTCTAGCGCCCGACGCCAGGGGACATGCAGTTCCGGGCGCCGGGCAGGCAGCAGGGTTAGGATACAGATCCCCCGCAGCGGTGCAGGGGACCTGTATCCTACTCTCGGATACGCTCAGACAGCCTCCCCTGCCAGCACTTTCCACGGGGGGAGTGCCGGCACGGGAGGTTGTCTAAGCGCATCGTGCAGACGTTCACTGGCAGCAGCGATGCACGTAAACAGCCTCCGCTGCCGGCACGTCTGCACAATGTGCTTTAACAATCTCCCTTGCCGGGAATATTGGTGATTTCAACAGTGCCCTAAAAACATGTATATGTTTTTTTATTGTATGCTTGCCTTTTTGTATTTTTTTATCCTTAATATTGCCTGCTAATCATTTGGGACATATGTATAACTGTTTGGGAATTGGAATCTCATAATGATGATGATAACTAGTTACTATAACTAGAGCTGTTATATATCCCTGAATGATTACAATTTAAATCACAGATTGTAAAAGACTATGTACTATGAGGAAACAATGGCATGCTGCTGAATAATGTCAGTACTGTAGAAGAACAAATATAATTAGTAAAGAGCAAATCAAAACAAATAATTAAGTAAATAAGAGAAAAATGTTGCTTAATGGTCCTCTGGGGTAATGTGGTTGATAATGAGAATTAAAAACAAGAAATTCATGTTTACTTTTGTTCAAGTAAGTGGCATTTTATTGTGCTACGTTAAAAATATCCTACTGTAGAAATACTCACAACTGTAGCAGTAAATACAGTAAAAATTAGATTATTAGATATGTCCTTTTTTAAGAAGGATATCTATCCCTCATTCCTCCTCTGATAGCACTTTTGGCTTGGTATAAGAGTATCAAATTTAAAGCCCCATAATACGCATAGATAAGAAAATATGAGTTGATAAATTAGACATGTGCAAACGGGCCAAAAACATTCGACTGCCCTATATAAAAACCATCAATGTCATACAAAACCAAGTAAGAAAAACATGTAGCAACACATTTTCCGTAAAGTGGTGTGCCTAATCATACAAATCACACATTAAAAATGCACATGTAAAACAATCCATTTTTAACAAAAGCAACCAAGAAAAAAAACGCCTCCTCTTTAATCCAGTTACATGTTGCTTAGACAAAGTCAGTGTTGGGAGAGAGTCACTTCTACATGATCAGCATTAGAGTGGGCGAACTCTTTATCAAATGAAGAGTGAGAGCGTGTGAGAGTCAGAGGGAGAAATCATAAGAGAATGAGTGAGAGTGTGAAAATGTGAGAGATCATGAGTAAGAGCAAGTCAGAGTAGAGTCAGTGAAAAATAAATGAAAATGATGACAGGAGAGGAGAGTTATGCAGTACCACCTTCAATGTCTGACTCAATTTATACATATATATATATATATATATCATATATATATATATAATATATAAATAGTGATGGGAGGTATGGCGTACCACCGTTTGTGTCTGGCCCACTATATAATGATAGAAGTTATGATTTATGTTTTCACTTAATGAAAAATGAATGCAGATTTCCCACTAGGCAGAATG
Organism: Spea multiplicata; assembly: GCA_009364415.1. NCBI lineage: Eukaryota > Metazoa > Chordata > Amphibia > Anura > Pelobatidae > Spea > Spea multiplicata. The sequence continues at coordinate 52,531 of VKOC01020633.1, forward strand.
GAGAGGTATCTAAAGTACCATGGTTTTTGGGATAATAGCATGTTCTAAAGTTTCTAACTTCAATCAGAAACTTGTCAGGCAGTAATCATCAAAACCAGTTTTCATCAAAAGTCTGAACACTGGTTTAAGTCCAGTGAAAATATCAACATATCTCTCGGTTTTATAAATTTGACTATAGCCTGAATAATGTACACAGGCCATTATTAATTTTCTCTAATTGGAGAACAAGTCTATGTCAAACTTTTTGACAGCCTCAAACTCAAAAAAGGTGTCTCGATGATTATTTAAATATCAACAAAAACCTTTTTTTAGAATCAGGTTTTTCTTTTAGTAAGAATGAAGTCTGTAACTTTCATAGTTATACATATTGGAAGCATCCACACATCATAGATTTGAAATGAAATTGCTCTTTTTCAGCAGTCCTAGGAAGTCATTTTCTACTTTAGCAGCTCTTAGAAGCGCCACTGTAGCACTTTACTAGCAGGTTGCAGCTGTAAAACACAGCTGGAAGTGAAAAGTACAAATAGAAATTTATTCTCCCAGACTAGTAAATAGGAATGTAATTTTAAGCACCTTACATATTGAACCTTTTATTTATATATTTTAGCTATACAATATTATATATAAGATGGTATTCCTCCTACTCCACTGAATTTAACACTTTTGTAACCAAATGCGAGCTTAGAAACATAATTCCTAGTACTTCTGAACACTAGTAACCTTTCAAGAACACTTTGATACAGTGAAGACTGTCTCATTCAGGGTACACTAAGGCAGATGTTGCGATCACGTGACCCTGTGGTAGTAGGGGAAGGGAGAAGGAAATCTGTGACAGTTGCACTGAAGAAGTGGGTGAAGGAAAAAGAAGGAGAGAGGAGTTGAAGGAGAGAGTGTGCCAGTTAGAGACAGTGTATGTGCGTGTATGGCAGAGTGTGTGCATATGTATTAGTGTAAACTGTGTGTCGAAGTGTGTGTGTATGTGAGCGAATGATGTGAGAGTGTGCATGTCTGTTACTGCAACATGTTAGCGTGAGTATGTTAGCGTATAAAGTGTGTTAGTGTTAGAGTGTCAGGAATGAGCCTAGGGTTAGGGACATGAGAGAGGAAGAAGTAGGAGAAAGAGAGATAGAAAGCCCATGTGTGTATGTATGTGCTATGTGTATATGCTATGCATATAGGAAAATAATGGTCAATGCACCTACTTTACACCACCATAAACTGCACCTGCACCCATGTTGTACCTAAAGAACTTGTTTTATTAATTTAATAAATGTGTGCAGGGATGTTTTACTGTTATACAAACAGGAGATATCCCCAGCTGCTGCTGCTTTATGGTAATTATGGTAAAGTTACTTTGTCATAAGTGCATAGTTGAGCAGATGAGTTTGGGCACAGGCTGTGTATGAAGGTTTAACAGCTATGCGCAAAATGGTCACCACCAGTAACAAAAATGGCCGCCCAAACTCATTGTAATGCTTTTGCAAGTAACAAAATGGCTGCCGCACATGCCCAAAATGCCACATACAGATAGGGATGTGCATCTTTGGTCGGCTCAGACAGACTGATAAAAAAGGTATTTCTTATATCCTTGCATTAACATTTTACAGCATATCTAATGTTAGAGTTCAAAGAATTTAAAGAAACATTTAAGTAGGGAATTTAAGAAAACATGTCCTGCTATAGAACATGTCTAGGGATAGGTTGAGTACAGAAGAATGCAAGTCTTGCTTACTGCATTTCCAGTGCACAGTAGCAGCATTTGTTTACATGAGAGTTTCATGGGATCTAAGAAATCAAAGCCCAAACATTCTAAAAGTGCATCTGTTGATTTTATTGGGAGTGCTGTAGTGCTGGTGTACAGAATGCATATTATGTATGAGGTACTAGTGAGTCACTTGAAACGCTACTCTGGCATAAATTCTGTAACAAAGTATATCGACATTCACTATTAAGTTCATCTCATGTTGTGTATTTTCACTAAACACCTCATTAGTCACATAATGTTATACCCATTAGTCCTTTAGTAACTGTTCATCTTATTTTAATAAGTCTTATAAAATTCCACTATTTGAGTTATGTTTTATGCACACATTACCAAGTACGCATCGCTGTTCCGAGAGAACCAATCAACAGCCAGTAAAGTCATGTGATTACTGTGATGATCATTATATAAATATAAAAATATATATTAGTATTCATCATTTTTTTTAAATTTAGTGTTAGAATAGTTTGGTGGATGGTTAGAGGGAATTGGGCATAGTGTAAAAGGTTTTGGGTTTTAGGGGGGATATTTTAGTGTATTGTGTTAGGATAGTTTGGTGGCTAGAAGGAATTAGGTAGGCAGTTTATATTTTTGTCGTCAATTTAATAAAAATTAAATGCTTCTACAGTGTCTCCGATGAAACCACTCTGACAAAGTCAGATATTACCTAATATAACATCAAATATTCAGCCAAAGAAATAATCTTTGAGGAGTCCATTCCAAATGTTCAAGATAAAATGTCCTGCATCTTACCGACAGGCTATTTCTTTGCACAATCTCCCCCACTGGTGCCCAAAAATGCCTTAAAAAGATTCTGCTATAAGAAAGGTATTAGGAAGGACTCCAGGTATCAATGCCCTTCCTGTCAGGAATCTATCTTATTATTTTTTATTGCCTATCATTTAAAAGTAGTGTTAGATTTTCTTCTATATCACATATTTGCCTTTTTTACCACAAGGGAAACATTTTGTTTTTGAATTGGCACAAATCCATAAGTTTTTGCGCTACACATTGCAAAGAAAAAAAACTAAAAACCCATATGCACAGTAAACCTATGCATGTGTGTTATTTCCATAATCAGGAGATACAACTGAATACATTTGGGTGGATATCCCTTCCATAACATATAGCATGAACAAAAAATCCTAAGCAACACAGAGGTTTTAGCCTCAGAAACAAATGTAAGAAGTAGTGTGTGGAGGAAGAAAATATATTACATAGCGCAACTATGTATGTTACAATGAAAAAAATCACTCACAAATAAAATGTGCAAAAGAGACAGGCTCTATTTGCAAATCAAGGTTTATGCATGTGGATTACCAGACATAAACCTCCAACAGCATCAAGATAGAAGTGTCTTTCAATCGGGGAAGAGGACGTCACTGCAAGTGCCATTATTTTGTCCTCTGTCTCTTGTCACTCAGTCATTGCCTTATCTAATCAAATATATATATCCAAACTCACACACTGGTTTATATAGTGACTGGTTAAATACGTCTGCTAACAGTTTTGGAAGCTCTTAGAAGCTCTTTTAATAACTTTGGGAAGAAAGCAAGAAAATAAAGAAAGAAATACTCACCAGCCATTCAGACTTTTTTATATGAAGCAATCTGCAGCAATGCCAAAACCAACTGTTATCGCCCTAGCACCCCAGCCTAACAGAATCCATGTCAATAGTATAGATTCGGTGATGGGAGATGTGACGGACCGACCAGGGACCTCAGGTTGTCCCACTCCGCCAAGAGATGACTTCTCCCTTCAGGACAATAATTCCTCGCAATTCGTAGGCAATATCTCCAAGCAAAGTAAAGGGATATGGCTATCCAGTACCCAAATAACCAGGCAAGACTAGTCTTTAGGTACAACAAGAGGAGAAATGATTTATTTTAGACACAGATGGCCCAGCAAAACACACATTAACATAAAAGAAGATATATGACCGCCTCCTTAATCTCATCCCAGAGACAACAGGGGCAGTAAAGGGATTAACAATACAAAGGGACACAGACACCACTAAAATAAGGAATACACATTGTCTTGATTAGATTATCTTCCAGACCTTAGTGTGCTGTGTGTAATAACATACATTTTTATTAATAACACATTAATAACATTAACTGAGGGGTAGGGTGACTCTAGAAACCGTCACAGTCCCAAAATACAGGAACCCCAAATCTGTTTCCGAGCTCCACAGTCTTAAGAGTCTCTTATGATTTATCAGGGCCCATAGTCTGTAGTAAGGAGGCTGGCACTCAGTCCCCTCCGGGAGCCCATGGTACGGAGGCTTCCGTGACAGGAGACACAAAAATCTACAGTACTAATCTACTGTATTAGAAGGTTGTGAACTATCATTCCTAATAGAGGATTTTTTTTCAGAGAGTAGAACTATACTCCAGTGTTTCAATGCCTACATTTCTCCAGTCATTTGGATAACTCTTTTGTCATGTGGCTGCTGAAGATGCATCATGTATGCAACAGTCAACATAAAAGTGAGGTTTCCCTGGTAACTGCCTCAATGAACACTTTTTCGATTTTTGATCAGTTTTATATTTCAGAATAATCCACAAAACAGTGAAGACCATACAATATTAAACATCTTCTGACCTTTATCACATGCCACATTATCACTATGCCAGTTTATTGTGTAAAAGCTGTTCAAAAAAATGTGCTTAAAAACCACGATGGTTCCAGGAGGGACTGCCTCACACCCAAGGCGGCTTGATGAGTTCTACCCCATCTGAAGCCTTGTGTGATTACACATAAAAGTCAGATTTCCTGTAAATACAGAAGCCTTGCATTTCCGATAAATATGGAGGCTACAATTGCAGAGGAGAGAACAAATCTCAAAGTGTTTGAAGACAGTAAAAATCTGATTGCATGAAGGAGGCAGTCTAATATGGCTGCTTGCTACAGATGCACAAAAATGCTGTAAAGTAAGAATGATTTGAAAAATAGACATGTTAATCACTTTTTTTAAAATTCAACAAAAGGCAAAGTGAGTGAATAGAAGAAAATCTAAATCAAATCAACATTTGGTGTGACCACCATTTACCTTCAAAACAGGATCAATTTTTCTATGTAGATTTGCACACAGGTTTCTAAGGAACTTGGCAGGTAGGTTGTCCAAACATCTAAGCACTAATCACAGTTTTTTGTGGATTTAGGCAACCTCAATTGTTTCTCTCTCTTTATGTAATCGCAGTCAGACTCAATGACTTTGAGATCAGTGCTCTGATCAGTGCTCTGATCAGTGCTCTGTCAGAACTCCTTGTTCTTCTCTACACTGAAGATAGATCTTAATGGCTGTATGTTTGGGGTCATTGTCTTGCTGTAGAATAAATTAAAGGCCAATTAGACACCTCCCTGATGGTATTGCATGATGGATAAGTACCTGTACTTCTTAGCATTGAGAAGACCCCTGGGACGTCAACTTCTGCCATGCATTATTTAAAAGAGCTTAGGAGGCGATCAACAATGTGATTAGTAAAATAATTTAAAAAATGGAAAAACATAAAGATATCTGAAAATTAAAATGTGGTAACATTTAAAAATAATTATGCAGTGATGTCACCATCAAAGGAACCATCCAGTTCCAACGAAACGTAAAATAAAAAGTCACAAAATATAAACAAAATAGCAGATGGTAAAATTAGTGCTGTATCTTCCCAAAAATCCTGACATGGAAAGAGTTAACATACTAGCATTTCAGATACCCAAGGGATGTCTACATCAAAATGAATGGTTTGATGTGGTAAATTGGAGTGGTCAGGTTCAAAGATGCCTGAAATAAGGCATAGGAACAGACTGACCAGATGTCAAAATGAAAAAAGTGTACTTCTCAAATATGGCCTTTTAGCCCTAAACAATCAGACAAACCTATGCATGGGTGGTATCACTGTACTCAGGAGATGTTGCGGAACACATATTGTTTTTTTAGTTGGGTTACATATACCAAGGGCTATTCATTTATACCTAAAGTACAATGTGTGTAAAAAAAATACAAAAAAGTACTACCACAAACTTTGGCAAAGGCTAGAGGTAATATTTTATGAATCTAAATGAAAATACTGGCATTTGAAATACCTTGGGGTGTCTAGTTTTCAAAAATCTATGGCTTGATGGGGATAAATTGCACTGACCGGCTTTAAAGATGGCCCAAACAGCACATGGGGCAGAATGACCAGATTTGAAAAAAAACATGGTTTTGAAATAGAAAACACTACTTGTACTTATTGCCTTATATAACGAAAAAAGCAATGAGGACATGGGGCAGAAGGACCAGATGTCAAAATTCCAAGCTGAAAACCAGAATTGCTCATCTCCCAAATGTGGCCTTTTAGCCCCCAAATAACATGAAAAGCTCATGCATGCTAATTACCCCAGAGATGTTGCTAAAAACATATTGGGGTGTTTGGCAGTGACATATAACAGGAACTGTAAATTTATACCTGAATTACAATTTGTGTGATAAAAAACACAAAATAAATTACTATCATAAAGTTTGACAAAGGGTGATAGTAGAATTAGTGCATGGAAAGGGTTACAATGCCAGCATTTGAAATACGTTTGGGTGTCTAGTTTTCAAAAATATATGATTTGATGGGGATGAATTGCATTGACCGGCTTCAAAGATGGCCCAAATAACACATGGGGCAGAATGACCAGATTTGGAAAAAAAACATGGTTTTGAAATAGAAAAACGCTACTTATTGCCCTAATCATACAGGGCAATCATACAAACATAGGGTGTTTCTAAACTCAGGACAAATAGTAGAATCAAATTAGCAGTTGTTTCGTTAGCTTTTGTAGATGTTTCAAATAAAAGTGAGAAAAAAGTATTTTTTTAAATGTTTCATCATATTTTATTGTTTATACAAAAATAGTATCTGAAGAAAGCCTGCCTTGTCCTGAAAAAAAATATAACTTTGTGTGGGTAGGTTAAATGGGAGAGGAGAAAATGACAGCTAAACATGAAAGCATTTTAGAATTGTTTACGCCTGCCTAAAACGTTTGCACGGTATTGTATATATACCGTATTTGCTCGATTATAAGACAAGTTTTTTTTCCAGAGCAAATGCTCTGAAAAATACCCCTCGTCTTATAATCGAGGTCGTCTTCTAATCAGACCTAAAAAAAATGTCTGCTGGGGCCATGCTGCTTACCGGGCTTTGGTCGCGAGCAGCGTCTCTTCTGCAGCAGAGAACAGGAAGCTAGCAAAGTCCTCACATAACTCTACCTCCCCCCTCCTTCCTCTGGGGGCGGGGCCAGAGAAGTTGCTCGCACAGCCGGGCCCCTGCAGAAGTCTGCGAGTGGGAGATCTGCAGTTCAGGTAAGGGGGCTAGGGGGTTTGAGCAAGTGTGTGATTAATGGAATGAATGAGTATTTAAATGTTTCTGGATGAGTGTGTGTGTG